>PVKE010040301.1:0-14650 GCA_004027555.1 Craseonycteris thonglongyai
AGCCCTGCTGCTTGTAGATACTTGTGGCTGATGACACTGCACTCTTAAATCAAATTGGGTTGTCTTTGAGGTTACTTAGAACCTCTTGTGGAAGTATCTTTAATTTGATTTTTAAAAGCTTTTTATTTTGAGATCCTAATAGATTCACAAGAGGTGTAAAAATAGTGCAGAGGTCCCTCGTACCCTTTACCTAGCTTCTTCCCAAGATAACATCTTATGTAATTATAGTATAATGTTAAAAATAGGAATATGACATTGGTATAATCTGTCCTTTTTTTTACTTTGATGTTTTCCCCTTTAAATTATTTTGGGACCAAATCAGGGCTTGAAGCACAAAATGTTGATATTCAATATGGAAAAAATAATTTTGAGGACGATACCAACTAGCCTTCTAGCAAGAGGACTGTTCAGTTGTTTGGAGTTTTAATATACATTATCAGAATTTTTAGAAGTAAAATCCTAAATATAATCCAGCTTAGTTCTCTATTTTCCAGCTTTACTGTTCCCAGTGTCTGCCCTTCTAGTCCCTGCTTAAACCCCTAAGTAGTAATCCTTCAGTCCCTGTCCTATGTATCATTATATAAGGACAGTGCTCATTATTAAAATGTTCTTCCTTTATATGAGATAAAATCTGTTCTCCAATAACTTCACTCTCTAGTTGGGGCCACACAGTGTAAGGCTAATTGTGCTCCCATGTTTGCTTATTGGGTATTGTGCCAGCTTCCTACCCTTCAGTCCTCTCTCAGCTGAACACCCCTATTTTCTCCAGTTCTTTCTCATATAACATTTTCTGAAGCCTCTCTCCACCCCAATCCTTGAGTTCCCCATGTGAGCTTTCATCTGTAGATATACAAGGGCTGTCCAGAAAGTATCCAGCCATGTAATATGAAAAATAGAGGCATTTATGACTGGGTTTTTTTGTTTGTTTTGTTTTGTTTTTGACAGCTCTCATATATTTTCAGTACTGTTGTGAGGAAATTTAGATCTGTCAGAAAGAGAAACAGTTTGAAGCAAGTCATATTTCTATTCATCTTGGAAACTTTTTAAAAAGAAGAAGAAAGGGACATGATTCTCTGTACTATGCATAAATGATATCCACCTTAAGTTTTAGCCCTTCTTTTTTGGCTCCTGTAGGGGGAGCCCTGTTTTCACTAGCTTGGAGGTAAATTACAGTTCAAGCTGTTCAGGTAATTTTGGCATTTGGCCCTTCTGCCCCAGGTTTCCAGAATAGGAACTTCCACAAGAAACGTTGATGCTTGTCAATCACATAGAGGAAGGTATTAGAAGAATGAGATCCATTTATTAAAATTTTAAATTGTAGCTTGACTTAGGGAGTAGGATGGATTACTCCATGATGTAGAAGCTGTGCACGACCAGGTAGACTCATTAGCCAAACCTATGAGCATGTGTGTACAAGGTATTCACTCTGCTTATGTGTTTGTGACTCCTTGGAGAGAAGAAAATGTTGAAAATATGAATCAACCTCTAGTTTGTAGTTTTCTTCTTACAATATGATCTCAAAGACCATATGATGTGGTCTCAAAGACCATGTGATATAGTCCCAAAGAAAGCAGATAAAAACTCAATAATAATGAAATTTATATTAGTTACTGAACTTTTAACATGTGCTTGGTACTGGGCCATGTGCTTTTCATACATTGATCAAAGGTTAAGCCACATGGTCAAGCTCATTCACAGCTGGTCAGCATGTATCAAGGATTTCACCCCACCTAGTCTGGCCCAGTAGCTGAATCCCTTCCCAGCTTGGATCTACTGCCTCCCAGTGCAGGTGTAGATGCTCAGTAAACCATGCTGGTTTATTTGTGGGTCAGCCACTCCATCTGTTTACAAAGCACAGGACACTTAAAGTGATGTTCATGGGAATCAGACCACTACATGAAGAACAGGACAAGGAAAACTCCCATTCCCACCACATCTTCATGGGACCTCCTGGGAAGCAGGATGCGAGTTTGGCTTCAGAAACTTTAAGTGCTGTTTTTTCTTCTCTGCCGTGCACTAGCTGTGTGACCTGGGGTCACTGCACCCAGCTCCAACTCCCTGACCTTACAGAGTTGTTATTGTTACAAGGATAATTGGGAGAGCATTTTTTAAACTCTAATGGTCTATAAACTTAGGTGATATTTTTATTGTGTCTGTCATTATTGACACCTTTCTTTGCCCCTCTGCTCTGGCTTACCTGGCTGGACAAGCCGACTTGGGGAATCAAGGGGTCCCTAAAATCCAATGTATGGATACATCTGTTGTATTTTATTACAGAAATATTTTTTAAAAATTGAAAGAACTCCTTTTAGCAAGTTTTAGGATGATTTGCTAAAGTAGATGTCACACATTGCCCCCACCTTACAGACCCAGCTGACATGCCACGTACCCAAGACAACTTTTTCCTCCCATCTGGCTTTCCCTTCTGGGGTTGCACAGGTACCACAGGGAGCCTTCACTGCCCATACGTTACAGTCACCATCTCAATCCCTTTTTCACATATGATCGTTTTTAGCACCCTTTCTCTTCTTTCTTTCCTAGTTCCTGCTCATATATTTCAGAAAAATCTCTGTAATTCTAATATAAGAAAATAAAATTAAAAGCATGGTGTGAAATTATTAAGGTAAGTTCAACCTTTATGACAGAAAAGAGGTAAGCTGTAGGATTAAAGTTCAATGAACTATAATAGGGACTTTTTTTTTTTTTTTGCCATTGTTAAAAAAAAGATTTCTAATCTAGCTATGACTCCCCGGCATCCTCTCTTCCACTCTCTGTCTTTGTAGGTTTCAGCAGGTGCAACTCACAGAGGATCCAAGGTTGGGTCATGTGTGCTCATGACTAGAAAAAAAATCTACAACATACTGAAGAGAATAAGGTGAAAAGTTTCCTTCCCCAAGGAGCCCCCAAAGACCACTGTTAGCAACAAGCACAAGAAAAGCCTCTTCAGTGGCCATGGTGGGTAGGAGTAGGAACTCTGTGATACACTCTGTCTTTTGATGGAGGGAGTCATTTGGCCTATGAACTCATACCACACATACCAAATCTGAGTCAATGTGTGTTATGTTGTGCTGATGAAAAGGTAGGATTGGATATAATACAATGTTATCTACCCCTTCCACCTTGTAAGTTACTTGAGCATTCTATTCAAATTCTTCACTAAATTCTTCATGCAATCAAGATATATAAAACATTTTTATTCAGTATTAACCATTTTTATTTTTTAAAATTACCCACATGCTAACCACTGAAGAACTGTCATAATTCTTAGACATTATGGTTTACAAAGCAATTTTAAATATCTCTTTTGATATCTTAGTAACATTATGGGTTAATTTTGCTTCTGGGAGCTAAGCTGGGGGCCTAATTGCTATTTATAAATGGGTCAGCAAGCTATAGTCTGAAGGCCAAGTTGGACCCACAGTTTGTTTTTGTACAGCCTAAGAGCTAAGATTGGTCTTTACATTTTTAAAATGTAAATTATAAACAAAAACAAACAAAATATTCCAGAGAAGAACACATGTCAGAAACTGGCCTGTAAAGCTGAAAATATTTGCTGTCTGACAGCTAAAGTTTGTTGACTCTGATTTTGAACGTTATTTCTCTGTAAAGGTATTTTGAGTTCCTTTCTGAAAGGATATTTACAAATTATCATGCTTGTAAGTCAGAAACTATATTTTGAAAAGATTTAGTCATCTATGTGAGAAAACGTATAAATATGACAAAAATAGTAAGTATTACTGTACCCTATTCATATATGCAAAATAAGATTATACCAATCCATGTTTACAGACATACAAAATTTCTAGAAGGGTAAGTAAAAATATGCTAACAGTAATCTTTGGGGGCTCCTTGGGGAAGGAAACTTTTCACCTTATTCTCTTCAGTATGTTGTGGATTTTTTTTCTAGTCATGAGCACACATTATTTTTGTATATGAAACATAAGGAGAGTAAAATCTCTTAACAAATAAGTTAGATTTATAGATCTAAATACATAACTAACCTTCCTTCCTTGCCAAAAATATGTTTTGGTAAATATGGTTAGAGACATTTTTACTTTTTCTGGAGCATCATGTGTGGGTCACAAAACCAGAAGCCACCCAGGTTACACCTCAGCTGTGGAGGGATATGAGCCAGCTTGAGACAGGTAAACTGTCTGGGCCTGGGCAGATTGTCCCCAAGGGTACACTGACATTTTCTGTGCTTCCAGAGACAGTTTTGGATAAAGCATTATGCCTCCAGGCAGAGACAGGCTTCCATGCTGATGGTGGTACAGGCCGGGGCTGAGCCTCCAAGAGCACTTTAGCCCAGTACTAGCCAAACCTGTGTAGTTTGTCCAATCTGGAATTAGAGATGGGTCTCTGCTTGCAGGACCCACTCACTCATCAGCTCCACCCACTGGTTCCCTTTCTACTTGCATTTAGTGAGCTGATGGGTCATGTGACTGATGGGGCTAGCTCTCCTGTATTCCAAGAGCTGGCTCTTATCCACTGTCAGAATGGGAACTCAGGTCAGGAAAGAAAGGCTTAGAGCTGAGGATGGGCCGTGTCCATTGGGCAAGGGGCTCTGTCAAGGTGGAGGTGGGGCAGACTAGGAGCAAGGCCAGGCTGGCATGTTGGTAGGTGGCTGAGCAGAGCCTGTGTGGGGCATAAGAGTAGGGCTGTCAACAGAACTGGAGTCTCAGGCTTTGCCTGAGTTGTGGGGAGAGGGAGTCAAGGTCTGAAAGAATTGGCCGAGCCAAGGCAGGACTGGGTCCCAGAGGGGTTAGGCAGATTATCCAGGGGACTTCAGTGACTTCAAAGAAGGGACTCCCACATGTCAGAACTAGAGATTTTTCTTCCTTCTTGCCTAACATCCTTCATTTGCTAAGATAAAAGGCCACATTCAAATATATCTTCAGTGTAGTAGGACAACATGAGTAAGGAGTACTTGCAAATGACAAGGCAAGGGGAAAACAACTGACATAAAACAGATGGACTAATGAAGCCATTCACAAAATGTCCACTGGGTCATAAGGTGGGAGGAGCTCAGTCATCAGGGTTTGCCTTCTCTTCTTGGGAATCTTTCCACTACCACACTGAACAAGCTTGGGTTAGCCTGCTGGATGATTAGAGATACATGGCTGAGTCTCAACTGACATTGAACCAGTCACCAGACAGTGGGGCCATCCTATATCATCCAGCTCTATCTGAGTTGGCCTAGACTAGAAAAACTGCCCATCCAACACAAAAATCATGAAGAAAAAAAATGTATTCAGCCACTAATTTGGGGTGGTTTTGTTATAAAGCAAAAGCTGACTCATACATTTAGTTACCACATTCTTAGGTAGCAAAGAGCCAGTTTGTCTAACAGGAAGGGCTGACATGAAAAAACCCTTAAATGATGGAGTCTTTAGGGCAGGATAAAGGTTTGTAATGAAAGTCATGTAACAGTAATAATAATAATAGCTAACATTTGTCAAGTAGTATGGGTCAGGTATGGAGCTAAGACTTTTTCATAGATTATCTCATTATGAAGAAAGATACTGTTATTTTCATTGTATAGATGAACAAACTGAGGCTCCAGGACATTAAGTTACTTTATATGATCATGTAGCTAGAAGGGGAAAGTCTTAGTATATAAATCCCAAGTCTGTCAAACTGCAAAATCAACCTTCTTAAACAAACTTCAATGTTTGCAGCCTAGGAGAACTTACAAATGGAAGTTCCATAAATACAAATGGAAGAGCCAGAATGCAGAACTAAAACTAAAAGTTTACTACTTCTCACCCTCAAATCACATCTCTGATTTCTAGATAAACAGAGTGAACCCATGCATTTTGGGTTGCCTGCTAAAATCTCAACAAATGTCAACAAAAAAGAGCAAATTATACCCAAAGTAAACAGTAGGAAATAATAAAGATCAAAGTAGAAATCAATGAAATAGAAAAGAAAAATAGAGTAAATCAATAAAATTAAAAGCTGATTTTTCAGATCAACAAAATTGATAAACTGGCCAGTCTGATTTGAAAAAAGAAGACACCAATTAATACCAGGGATGAGAGGTGACACCTCTGTAGATTCTACAGATATTTAAAGGGGATATTATGAACAACTTTGTGCCAATAAAATCTGAAACTTAGATGAAATGAATAAAAATGTGAAAGATGCAAAATACCAAAATTCACTCAAGAAGAAATAACCTGAGTAGCCCTTATATCTGTTTTTAAAATTGAAATTGTAGTTAAGAATCTCACACACAAAACTTCAGGTGCAGATGGCTTCACTGTTGTATTCTATCAAACATTTAAGGAAGAGATACAAAATTCTAAACTTCAAAAATATTGAAAAAAGAGAGAATCCTTTGCAACTCATCCTATGAACCCATCATTACTTTGAAACCAAACCACACAAAAATATTACAAGAAAGAAATCTACAGACCAATATGTCTCATGAGTATAATTGCAAAAATTCTAAACAAACTTTTAGGAAATTTAATCCAACAATATATTAAGGGGTAATATATCATAACCAAGTAGAATTTAACCCAGGAATGTGGGGTTTGTCTAACAGTTAAAAAATCAATGTCATTCATCATATTTACAAACTAAAAAAAGAAGTATATAATCGTTTCAATAGATGCAGAAAAAGTACATGACCAAATTTAGTATCCATTCATGGTAATAAACAGAAAACTGAATATGAGAGAACTTCCTCAATCTAATAAAGGATATCTACCAAAGAAAACTACAAGTAACATCATACTTAATGGTGAATAGTTGAATACTTTCCACCCTAAGATCAAGACAAGGATGTCCACATCACTTCTATTCAATATTATAGTGGAGTTACTAGGTAATTCAGTAGGGCAAGAAAAAGAAATAAAAGACATACAATTTGAAAAGGGAGAAATATGACTATCCTTATTTACAGATGACATGTCTGTGTAGAAAATTGTGAAGAATCAACCAAAAAAAAAAAAAAAACCACCAGAACTAGTGAGTTTAAGTCATGTAATATAAGGTAAAAAAAAATCAGTTTTATCTCTCTATATTAGCAATGAATACTTGGAAAATTAAATAAAAATACCATTTATATAAAAATATGAAATATTTTGGGATAAAAATTCCCAAAATATGTGTAATATTTATACACAGAAAATTATAGAACATTGTGGAGGAAAATTGAAGAGGATCTGAATACAAGAAAAGATCTACCATGTTTGTAAATTGGGGCACATGGCATCATTAAGATATCAATTATGCTCAAATTTATAGGTTCAAGGAAATGAAGTAGGTAGGCTATCTGAGACAAAGGGTACTTCAATGGAAAAACCCAGAGGCTGGCTTTGCAGCTCTGTCTCCAATATGAGCCTCAATTTATCAGCAAGCTGCTCTTTTTAAGGGTTGGCCATTCCAGATCTTGGGCAACCAACACTCTTGGGTTGGGGGACACTCCTTGGTCACTGGAGCCCCTTGACCACTTAAATAGCCACTCAGTTTCTGTGCATCACCGGGCCCGCTGGCTCTGAGGACATTCTGATTGTGGCTTAAGAGATGCAGTCTCTTGGACTCTTTGGCCCTTGAAGGAATCCCTAAATTAATCTGCAACATTCTGTACCTAAAGTGGAAACTCTAAGATGTTCTGCTCAGTGGGGATTCTCTCCAGACACTCCTCTCTGTTCTGTGCCTATAGGCCACTGTTCCTCCGTGGCTGGAGTCTGTTGAGACACAACTCCTCTCTTATCCTTTGGGTCATGTCCTGCCATTGTTTGACTTGGAGTGACTGTAGACATCCTCCTTTGTCCCCCATACAGTCCCACTCTGCCACAATTTGTCCATAATGATGCATGTGAGAAGCTAAAACTTTATCCACTCTTCTCGTTGAACTAAGGGTCTTCTGTGAACCATGATCAACATCTCAGGGCTCTCTGGCCTTCCTTGCTCATAGGTGCAGAGGCAGGGAAAGGACTAGCCAGGATGAGGACTGAGTTTGTGAACAGCTTGTCTCCTGACCAGCCTAAGAATTTCGTTCAAAGAGCTAAGCAATCTCAGCTTAACAGCCCTGAAACATGGGTGGCTGAGAGAGAAAGGTGGACTGGGGGAGGGACCATGATGGATCAATATCAACTTAACAGTTTTATGGATTTGAGGCTTTTGAGAGGTAAGCTCTACCTTTGTTGTACCCAAAACCATATACTCTGGCCTTCTACTGTCTGTTTAATGCCTGGATAGAGAAAGGAAAGCTTCCAAGAAGCATTCAAGTACTGTTCCTGATTCACTGAAAGTACTGATCTTCTCGTTTCCAAGTGGCTGTGAGACTTCCTAAGAGAGGGCAGCGTGTAGTTAGCAACAAGCCATGACCTACACAGGTCTACAGAGCTCCTCCTCGGTCAGCTATCCAACTTCTCCAAGTAAATCTTTAGGGTATGTTCTAATTGCTTCTGGTCTAGGTTCTCCCTTGAATCTCTTGATCAGTCATTTCTTGAGTGACATACCAAGTCACTTTCTCTCTCCTTAGTCTCAGACCCTAGATGCCTTACAGGGTAGTTTTCTAAATATCTAGATTATTTTGGGCCCCTTCCACAGGCCATGCTCCAGACTTTTTGCAGGTTATTCCCTAGCTGGCACTTTGTTGGGCTCCTCACATGGCAACTTCCTAGATGCCTCCGTGTCATCTGGCCTACATTTTTTTCTTACTGCTTTGACCTCAACTACAGAGAGCTGTGGAAGTCCATGTTTGACCTTTGGCTGAGAAATTCCTGCTAGTTTGCCTTGAGGATGTAGCCATGGATGAAGATCTTTAGAGAGTAGTGCTCCAGCTGCTGCCAGTTCTCATTACTAATAGGAAGGATAAAGCCTGGTACCTGGCATGGAAAGTCAATGTCATACTGGGGAATGTGGAGACTAGAACATTAAAGATTTCCTGAGACATTTGGACCAAAAGAGGGCAAGCACCACAAATGTTCTAGTTGTTTCTACAGTAAGTACCAATCCAGGGGTTGAATTTCCCTTGGAATGAGACTATTATTCATCCTGGGGTCTAGGGAAGGACACTCCTCGGGCCCTAATCTGGTGAGAGAATGGGAGAGAAATTGAAGCTTGGCCTGAGTTAGGGGCTGGGTTTGGGGCAGGGATAAGAGTTGGCAGGACCTTAGGATGGAACAGGGGCTGAGGCTGGGGCCACAGTGGGAATTCTTTAGCTTGAATATGGACCCATTGAGTAAGACAAAGGGAGACACTAGTGGGGATCAACCTCCAGCGATCAGGACAGTAGCACCAGGGACTTGCTGTGTAGAGAGGGGAGACCCTGGAAGGGCTGACCCCATTTGTGCTGCTTTCCCCTCTTGGTTCCCAGGCCATCTATCCTTCCTACTGGGGGCATACCACCATATAGGGTATTTTGGAAATTTAGTACAAAAAAATGTTTTAGTCATCTGTCTGTCTATCTTACATGTCTGCTTCATCCATCAGTCTCCCCAAGAGTGGGAGCCATTTCATGATCATGTCTATCTTCCTTTTTCTCCAGAGGATCCCACAGGGCCTGATGTAAGTAAATATTTGGGGGAGGGGGGAAGGTGTTGAGCACAGTGGCATTGTGCCCACCTGGCTTGTGGTGGGCTCACTCTCAGCTAGCAGTCACTCGTTCTTCCCACATGTCCAGCCCAGCCGATCTGTGCTGTAGCATGCATAGCTTCAGTCCTGAGAGACTGGCCACATTCCAGGGCAGTCCTCACTGCTTGCTGAAGCCAGAGGAATGCCTGCAGCGGGTGAGCACATTCCCACCCAGGGTGCAAATGGGAGTGAAATCATGCCAGCTTCCTGTGGGGAGTCAAAACGCCATGACCCCAACCCCAACAGGAGGATGCTGGTGGGTACATGATTAGAAACAGATTTTTCAGGGTGCACAGTCCTTACATCTTCCTCTCTCCAGGGTCATTACCATTAGCGTGTACCTTTATCATTTCCTCTGATTTCCAGCATCACAAGACTGCATTTGTAAGAAGGTTTTCTTATATCCGCTCTGGTTCAACGGTGGAATGGGCTGCCGTGGGAAGTTATGAGTTCCCTGCCGGGGGTGCTGGATAACTAATTGGCAGAGATGTTGTGGAGGTGGGGAGGAGGACTCCCAGCCCCAAGATGCTATGAGTCTTTAGTGCCCATTGTCCCTAGGATGCTGCCAGAAGTGTGCAATCTGATGCAGATTTCTCAATGCAGCTTTGAGGTTAGTGATGCAAGTTCATTCAGAAGACTGTGGCTGGTGAGACGGACCCCAGGCTGCTGCTGGGGCTCGAAGGGCCTGACTCATGCTTCACAGCCCTTGCCAGCATTTCAGAGGGAAGCGATGCTGTCTCTCGTTCTTCCTCCGCTCATCCCCTAAAGGTAGGCGGCTGGGCTTTGGCCCTCCTGTCTCATTTTCCACAGTTCCCCCTGGGAAATCTCAACCACACTCCTGACTTCAACCTCTACTTCTGTGATGATAAATTCTAACTTGATGTCTCTAGTCTTGACCTCACTCCTTAGCAACAGACCCATATATCCAACAGCTTATTGGGCAGCTCCACCAATCTCATCATTCTACATCTCAAACACATTGTGTCCCAAACTAGGATGTTTTCTCCTGCCATCAAACCTGACACCCTCACCCAGATAGCCGTTCATACATAAACCTTCCTCCATCTCCCTCTTAAATCCACTTCTGCCTGTGTTCACATTCCCCCCTTCAGTGCTTATTTTTATTTATTTGTTTTTTTAATCAGCCTTTTAAACTTCCAGTTCTTTTGCCACTAATTTTATTACCTCTTTCCTGGACCTTAATGCCTGGCCCCATGACTGGTCCCTAGTGACAGCTCCACACTATGCTGCTTCCAGAGTGACTATCCTTCAACCTAGGTGAGATTTTGTCACTCCCCTCCAAACAAATAAGCATAAAGCATAGGATACAGAGCAACCAGAGCTCTCATGCATTCCTGTGAAAATGGAGTGTACGAATGGAAAAAAAAACTTAGGAAAATTAGCAGTATCTATTCAAGTAAATATCTGCATACCCCATGACTCAGTAATTCTACTCCTAGATATGTACCCAATGGATCCATTCATAAACATACCACAAGACATGTGCAAGAAGGTTTATAGCCCCCAACTAGAAACTACACAATATTCATTAATAATTGTGATACATTCATACAATGGAATATTAACAACAATAAAAAGCAAACTACATTTATGTATAGCAACATGGATGAATCTTGAAACATGCTGAGTGAAAGAAGCCAAGTGCGGGATGCCAGGATAGTTCAGCAGGTTGAGCACTTGCCTTGCAACAAGGTCTGGGGATCAAATCCCAGCCCCACCCCATGCAAACCCACATGCTGAACTACGATGCAACTGGTAACCGCCAGGATGGCAGCGAAGATTCTCACCTCCCATGAGGGAGGTCCCCCAGTTCAGGTCCACCCTGCACAGACCCACATCTACCTGTGTGGAATGAAACTATGTCAAAACAAAATAAAAACTAATGATGTCCAACTATGGAGACTGCTCTGGGACCCCTACCCCTTCTCTCTCTCTGTCTCTTACCTTCTCTCAAACAATAAAATAAAACTAAAAGAAAGAAAGAGAGAGAGAAGGAGGGAGGGAGGGAGGAAAGAAAGAGAGAGAGAGAGGAAAGGGAAAGGGAGGGAAGGGAAGGGAGGAAGGGAGGGAGGGAGGAAGGAAGGAAGGAAGGGAAGGAAGGAAGGAAGGAAGGAAAGGAGCCAAGTGCAAAAATAAATAAAAAAATAGGGAAAACTAATTATAGTGTTACAATCAGAATAGTGGTTTCTCTTATGATTGGGGAGTTCCTAAAAGGGGGCCAAATAGGATTTCTAAAATTTTAGTAATGTTTTATATCTTTATTTGACGGCTATTTACATAGGTGTGGTCAGTTTGTCAAAATGTTTGCAATTTCTCTATGTATGTTATACTTCAATAAAAAGTTTACTAAAACATGCCTACCCACACATACACACCAAACAAAATTATTTCTATGTTCCTTGTACACAGAGGAAACATTTCCAAACCCTAGCAGAACATTCAGTGTTCTCTGATCTGACCCAGTCTACCAGGCCACCTCCTTTCCAACTGTGGTATGTGTGCCATCCACACTAGATCACTCCCCATTATCCTAACACACCTCTTTGCCCTTGCTTTTACAGTTCCTGCAGCCTGGAATTCCTCTCTCTATCTGTGTCTTTGCTGAAAATGCCACCTCCTCTGTGAGGCCTCCCCTGATTGCTCAGACCAAACAGATCTCTCCTGGTGTTGCATTCTCATGGCATGCTGCTTTCTCCTCTCACACAGCTCTGAGCTTTCTCTGCTTGCACGTGTTTCCTTGACTGGAGGTAAACCTCTGAGGTTGTAGGAACAGTGTGTCTCAATCATCTACATCAAACTTGTTCAACCTGCAGCCCAGGATGATTTTGAATGTGGCCCAACACAAATTCATAAACTTTCTTAAAACATTATGAAATTTGTTTGTGAGAGATATGTATTGTAATTCAATTGCATAGTTCTTGAGTATGAACTTCGTAGATGACAAAGGAGTGAAATGGAATAATCAGAGTATGTCATGTCCACAAACATCAGAGTATTATCCATAACTTGCATTATAATTGCAAACAATTCAGCCAGAAGCAATAAACAAACAAGCAAAACATTAAAATTAACTAATAAAGAGTGAGAGGACTCTGTTGCAGTGTTGCTTTCGTTAGTGTTAGTGTATTTTATGTGTGGCCCAAGACAATTCTTCTTCTTCCAATGTGGCCCAGGGAAGCCGAAAAACTGGACACCCCTGATACATAAAACCTCCAGGGGCCAGCATTGTGCCTGATACTGTGCTTGAAGTAACGAATGTTTGACAAATGATTGAATGTGTGCTCTGAGTTAAGCTGCAGTCCCTACTGCCAGAAAGCCAAGACACGCAGCATACCTGCAAAAAAGCTTTTGCCAAGAGCCAAGTCCCTTTGGACATAAACATATCCTGCCGCCCTTTATTGGCTGCTGACAGCCAAGTAGATGTAAATATGTTGTGCAGCATTGTGGGCGTGTTCATTCTGACTCAGCGAGACCCCACTAACATGAATAAGCTGTGCAAAAATGTGGTTAATGACCATGTCGCTCTGTGTCAATTCTTAATCCCAGATAATTAGCAGATAGATAATTGGTGGAAGAATGGGAGGTGCTGACGGATGTCTCATCACTTGGGTGAAGCTAATGATCCTCTGTGGATTAAGACCCACCCTCTGTAAGTGTTGATGGCTCCTATTAGAAATGCTCCCTTTGAAACGGCCTGGATCCAAGCAGAGGTGTCAGGGAACTCCAGAGTATGGTGTTGGCATCAGCGCTGACTTTCTGGGCTGCGTCCATGGAAGGTGGGTGGATGGGCCCCACTGCTGCCAGCCTAGTGCAGGCAGCTCAGTCTGTACTGCCCCTGACTTGGTTGGTTAATCCTGAGTAGGTCCTTTCTCCTCTCTTGGTTTTACCATTTGTGGGATGGCAAAGGGTGGGAGGAATGGGGTGGCCATGCTGATTCGAGAACCCATTACAGACAAGAATTTTTCTACTCTGCTCCTCCTTGGCTATATCGAAGGTGTGGTCACCTGGCCTGGATTACAGAGTGCTGTGGAGAGGACCTTCTGGGAGTGAAAGCAGACATCTGAGATGTGAACTGACAGTTTCTTGCGTGACCTGAGGCAGGGCCAGCTAGGTGTCAACCAAGATGGGTGCACCTGGTTCCACAGTGTTGAGTCATCACTGGTAAGTGGCCAGCCAGCTAATGACTCTATTTCCCAGGGCCCTTTGCACTGAGTCGGGGCCTTGGGAGTGGTTCTCACCAATGAAAGGTGAACGTAAGTGATGCGCGTCACTTCTGGGCCTCACTGTGAATGAGATGGGTGCCTTCTCCATGCTCTTGTTCCCCTTTTTATATCTGTCTTTATAGTAACACAGAAACCCAGAGCATGGTGAAGCCTTAAGATGGCAAGAGACTGAAGTCCCTGAGTTGCTACACAGAACAATCACCCAGTGGCCAGGAGTACCATAGATGGACTGTTCATGAATGGGAAAGAAAATAATTCCATTGTATCAAAATTTTAAAATTCTGGGGTTTATTTGTTACATAAATGAGAGGTTCCTAATTGAGTAGAGAAGTAATCAGTGATCAGTTTCTTCCCATGAAGCTGCTACTGATAGCTGGAAAAGGAAATTCATTTATAGTCCACAAATATATACCAAGCACCTTCTCTGTATCACATATCATAATTTCCGGCATATAAGACGACCGGGAGTATAAGATGACCCCCTAATTTTACAGTTAAAACATAGGTTTAGGCCTATATTCGCTGTATAAGACTACCCCCCACTTCCAAGGCAACACCAGTTCTTTTTTTAATTAAATTTTTAATGAATGACATTTTTCGAACATACCTTAATATACTGTACATTGATACGATAAATGGAAGGTCTCTTCACAAATGGCAATGCCATGAACTTGACCAAGAAACAAGAAATCCAAAAGAGAACATTAACAATGATGGCATCATCTGGAAAGAAAATTACATGAAGAACTTGCAGAAAACGCTTGTTTGTGACTGACTGGGATGATAAGAGGTTTTTCTAGGCAGAGGAGCATTGT
>PVKE010040302.1:0-14650 GCA_004027555.1 Craseonycteris thonglongyai
GTGGGGGGAAAGCAGGAGTGGACACCAGATATATAGTGATGGAAGGAGAGCTGATTCTGGGTGGTGAGAACATAATGCAATACATATGTGATGTAATGTAGATGTGTACATCTGGAAACTATCTAATTGTTACCAATCAATGTCACCCCAATAAATTCAACAATAAAATAAAAAATAAAATGTAAAAAGGAAAAAAAACCCAAAAAACAAATAAAATAAATCTTAAAAAAAAGAAAAGACAATAAAAATACAGCATAAAATATTTTTTTAAAAATGGTACTCCTATACAGGCCACTTACCATGAATGGAGTTTGCAGGACTAGAAATTGCTTTGGATGAGTCATTGAGTGAGTGATTAGTGAATGCACATACCTTACTATACATTAATGTAGACTTAAACACTTTATAATTCAGCTACATTAAATTTATTAAAAATACTTTACTTTCAGTAATAAATTACCTTTAACTTACTGTAACATTTTTATTTATATCCTTTTTATTTTTAAAAACAACTCACTCTTTTGCAATAATGTGTAGGGTAAAACTCAAACACATTGTACAGATGTACAAAAATGTTTTCTTTCTTTGTATTTTTGTTCTAGAAGCTTTTTCCTATTTGTAAACTTTTAATTTTATTTTGCTTTGTAAACTTGTTATTAAAAGAGAAGACCCAAACACACATTAACCTAGGCATAAACCGGTTCAGGCTCATCAATATAACTGCCTTACTTCTACCTTAACATCTTGTACCACTGCAAAATTTTCAAGGGCATTTGCACACATCGAGCTGTCATTTCCTATACTAACAATGCCTTCCAGAACCCCTCCTAAATAACCTGCCTGAGGCTCTTCTGGACAAGGTGTCCCTCTTTTCAGAAATATGTGCATGGTGGTTTACTTGTTTCTTTTCCTTTTTCTTTTAATTATAGGTTTGCTTATTAGTAGATGATATACCATGAATATTTATCTCTATTTCTCTATTAATGAAATCCTCTTGGTGTTCCAGTCCATGTTTTCAAGCATTTTAAGGAGCTTTCTGAGTTCTACAAAAGTTTCTGCTAAAGTCTTCACTGTGAATTTTTTGGGGGGTGTTTCTGTTTCTTTCCCTGCAGTTTCCCTTTCCCTTGCCTCTTCTTCATCTATGCATTCCTGTTCAAGTTCTAACAATTCCTCATTAGTCAGATTCTCAGGAATCACCTCTAGCAAGCTTTTAAATGTTGTGTTAATCCACACTCAGGTTAAAGTAATTCGCCTTATCAACTACTGCCTTGTTGATTTTTTTAACCTCCTCTTTGGAAAATTCTTTAACGTCGTGTATGAACATCTGGTATGTTTTCTTTTGCATGCCACTTCTACACTCTTTATTAACATCATCTCAAGACCAAGCAAGCTTCTTGATGCAGTTGTAGATATTGTAATCCATCTAAAATTGGATCAGTCTCATCCCAATGTCTTCCTCAGTTTCAGCAATAGTTGGGCCAAAGGTACTAATTAGGTAGTAGGACATAAAAGCTTTCATAATGTGTTGATTTATTGGCTGAAACAAAAGGTGGTATTTGAAGGGAACAACACTACTTTAATATTGGAATAAAAATCACCAATAAAAGGAAGATGTCCAGGAACATTATCAAAAATAAGCAAAATATAGAAAGTTATGTTATTCTCCAAATAGCACTTCTCCATTTTGCTAGCATAGCAGTTTAGTAAGGCATCTTGGAAGAAAATCTGGGCCATCTTATTGCACCTGTAGTACACTGGCAGTGTATGCATATTGATATTCTTGAAGACCCTTGGATTCTCAATTGTGCCAGACATTAAAATTTTTAGTTTGTAGGCTGCATCATTGCTTCCAAGCAAGACTCTTATATTGTCCTTAATAGAGTTCAAACATAATATTGACTTGGTCTCCTTACTCAAAGTTCTTTTGGGCATCTGTTTCAAGAATAGAAAGTTTATATATATATTAAATATGATTTTGGCAAATAATTTTTCCCCAAAACCAGTTTTTCTAGACAATGGCCTTCGGTCTGAGTCTCCATGTTGAAATTATGAGGCACCTCTGAGAATGCTAGCAGATGTAGAGAATGGTGGAACAGAATGAAAGAAGAGGGAAAGCAGGGATGGCTCAATGGGTTAAGCGCTTACTTTGTAGCTCTGGGGACCGAGGATCGAATCCCGGCCCCGGCCCGTGCAGAACCATATGCTGAACTGGGAGCTCCCCTGGTTCATTTCTCTCTCTGTCTCTGTATCTCTCTCCCTCTCCCTCTCTGTCAAAATAAATAAATAAATAAAAATATATTAAATAAAAAATTTAAAAAAAAGAATGAAAGAAGAAATTTGTCCCTTATGAATTTATAGAGTTGTAATTTGTGTTCAAAAAACTCCATCAGGATTACTTTTAAGAAAGAGAACAAAAAATGTACAATCTTTATTAAGGAACTATTATTTATGTTTTTCTGTAAGAATCAGTAAAATTTAATCATAAATGTATATATTACTGTGTCTCCAGTAGCACATTGATAGATGAGTAATAAATAGCAAGTATTGTTTCATTCTTCAAAACAAAAACAAAATACTCTACTAGAGTTTGTAAAATATCTTTAGCTATCTTCGCATCAGCACTCATGGACTCACCATTTACTTTCATATTGTATAATGAATAACAATCATGAAACAGTTTAAACCACCCAGAACAAGCCATAAATTAAACATGGTAGTCAGATCCACCCATTTCTTTCAATTTGGCTATGATTGTCATATTGCTGAGAGAAATGTGCTTCTGTGTCTGGCCTTCAACCCAAGTTATTAGTAGTTTCTCCACTTCAGATATACAGTTCCTTCTCAAATTTTTGTTACTTATTTTACCTTTAATGAAGCAAATATTTTAACAGTTTCTGTCACTTTATTCTTGTTCTTTAAGAGGGTAGCTAGGGTAAAATTAAAAAAATTAATCACTTGTGAACAATATCCAACACTGATTTTCTACCTTTGTCCTTCTTAATCACTTGCAATTTTATTTCTCAGTCAATCACTTGATGTGGCCTCTTACTGGCAACATTAGCAGTGGGTGTTGTACACTTAAGGACCATGGTGAATAAAATAACATGAGATTAAATCAAGTACAAGAGAAAACCATACAATCAAGGGACGCAGTAAACATAAGATGTATGAGGTTACTGCAAGTATAATATGGCATAATGTTTTACACCAAAATATAAGTAGAAGAAGTACAATACAAATGAATAATAAAAGTATAGTATAGTAACAAAATAAATAATCAATAGTCATTTATTATCATTATCAAGTATTATGTACTGTACATAATATATGTGCTATACTTTTACGTAGGTTTGCTTACACCAGTATAACCACAAACATGTGTTATGCATTGAACTGTGACCTTAAGATGACAACAGGGGGGAAGCTGGGATGGCTCAGTATGTTAAGAGCTCACTTTGCAGCCCCAGGGACCGAGGATCGAATCCTGGCCCTGGCCTGTGCAGACCCATATGCTGAACTGGGGAGTGCCCTTAGTTCAGTTTTCACCGGGGCAAGACCCCGGCCCAGTTTCTGTGCTATGCAGCCCCACGCCCACCTATGGAATGAAACTATGTGGAAAAACCGATGATGTACAACTATGGAGACTGTTCTGGGCCCTCCCCCTTCTCTCTGTCTCTGTATCTCTCTCTCCAACTCTCTCAAAAACAATAAAAATAAACCTTTAAAAAAGATGACAACAGGGTTACTAGACAATAGAAATTCTTCAGTTTTATTATAATTTTATAAAACCACCATCATGTATGTGCAGTCCTTTGTTGACCCAAAATGTGATGATATTGCTCATGATTATATATCCCACTTGTGAGGATAAGGTAAAACTGACACTGTTGCAGGCCATTTGGGGAGTTTAAAGGACAAAGGAATGATTTCCACTTATACTTGCCTTTGCAGGGAACTAACATTAAATTTCTAAAATTTTGTCAGAGCTTAAAAAAAAAAAAAGATTGAGGAAAGATGCTGGGATAGCTCAGTGGTTGAATGCTTGCTTCACAATCCCAAGGTCCAGGGTTTGATTCCTGACCCTGGCCCATGCAAACTCATGTTGAATTGCAGTACAACTGGTAACCACTGGTAAGTAGTGGCAAGGGGGTGGCTCCTAGTTAAGTTCTGGCCCTGTGTGACCCTACATTCACCTGTGTGAAATGAAACCATGTCACAACTAATGATATACAACTATGGAAACTGTTCTGGGCCCTCCCCTTCTCTCTCTCTCTTTTTCTCTTTTCAATCATCTCTCAAATAATAAAAAAAATAAAAATAATAAAAGAGTGGAGTAGTGAGATTTACTTTTACTTATCTTCTACCACTCTATTCAAAATACTTCTTTAAGAGTTTTTTAAGGGATACTTCATTATTCAAAATACTTCTTTAAGAGTTTTTTAAGGGATACTTCATTATTCAACAACATAGATTAACAGATACTTAAAATGAGACTTTGAAAGAGGTATCATGAAATGCTGGAAATAGAAGCTTTAAGTCAAGATTAATTAACTGAATGCTGTCTCCTGTATGCCTTGGACAAGTTATTTAACCAATTTCCCCTCCTTAGTAAACAAACAACAACAATAAACAGGAATACTTGTACATCTGGAAACTATCTAATTGTTACCAATCAATGTCACCCCAAAAAAATTAACAATAAAAAATAATAATTTAATATAAAAACAAAACAAAACAGGAATACATAGAAAATTTATTGTATGAAAAATACCTCACAAGTTAGCCCAGGAAATATGTACTTAATAAGTTGTAGTTAATATTGTTACCTTATTCTGTGTAGTTCGTCTTAAAGATAAAACAGAGATATCTGAGATAGTTAATGTGACTTTAAGTCATTCCAGCAAATGGCAATTACTCTACAAATTCCCCATTTATTTTTTTCCTTAATCACCCCAATTACAATAATAAAACACAACTATATTTCTCAAATAACTTAAATAGAACTTTATACAAAGAGTTCTAAAATTGGGAAAGCATTTCAGGTAAAGAATGTTATAATTTCTTCTTTTCTTCCTATATATCTAAACTGCCTTTCTTTTGCTACTCAGGGTCTGAGACTTCATCTCTGATTCTGGAAACCTATAAACTGTGATCATAAGCAATTTATTTATTTCAATGTTTATTCCTCCCAACATACATGAAATATTGACTTTTTTCTCATATACACAAAATAACCATGAGTGATGCTGAAATGAATACTGAAATACTTGCTACAAAGAAAAAATGTGGACTATGGAGTCACAACCAGCAAAATCATGAATTATTTTTTAGAGACAAGTCTCTATCTCCAATATATCAACATATATATTAACCATTTATGTTTATCTCTTACCTTTAAAGTTTGATGCATTTTTACATTGGAATCTGCTTTGCAGTAATGATAAAAATTTTAAGTCAGCATTCCCAGAGCTTGATATATCTCATACAAACTTTATAAAAAACAGAATTTAAACCTAGACCAAATCAAGATTTTGTAAAGTATGACTTTGGATGGTTAGATGATAATAAAATCCACACTTTTGAACATGCTACAACTGTTTACTAGAATTTAAATGTGAAAATTAAAGCCATTCCTTTCAAAAGACACATGTGGTACCAAAAATGTATTAATTACTTTACATTTGCAAGAATTAAAGAAACAGTTAGATGCCAAGTTGCTATCAGGTTTTTCAAACTGTCTTACTGTTAACAAAGAACTATTTTTATGATACACATTTTTTTTGGATTTTGTGGTTATACTATTCAACAAAAAATATTAGCCCAATAAAATTTTCTAAACTTTTATAGTTATATTTGAAGGAGTATGAAGAGCAACCTCATTCTTAATATCTTCATATTTTAAATAATTAAATATATCCAGTAATATTTCATTGCTGGTTTAGTTTTAATTTTTTTGATGGGGTTCTAAAAGCTGACCTGCCTACTGGTTGCTACACCTTGCAATTCTTCTGATCACTGAATTATACAGTCCTTGACCAGTTAATGATAATAATTTTTAAAAACACATCACAGCACTGTTCACAGTGGCCAGCACATGGAAACAAGCAGTGTCCTTTGATAGATGACTGGATAAAGAATTTAAGGGACATTTACACAATGGAATAGTACTCAGCGATAAGAAAAGATTAAATACGGTAATTTGTTACAACATGAATGGACCTTGAAACCATCTTATTAAGCGAAATAAGTCAGACTGAAAGAATCAGAAACATATGACCTCATTTATAGGTGGATTATAAAAGTGAAAGTAACAAAGAAACAAAAACTTATGGACACACTCAATAGTTTGGTGGTTATCTGAGGGAAAGGGAGGAGGGGGGAGGGAGAGTGGAGCGGGGAGTTGGGAGTGAGCACCAGATATATGGTGATGGAAGGAGAGCTGATTCTGGGTGGTGAGCACATAATGCAATATATAGGTGATGTAATGTAAATGTGTACATCTGCAAAGTATCTAATTGTTACCAACCAATGCCACCCCGATAAATTTTACAATAAAAAAACAAATAAACAAAAAAAACCACTTTCATTGTAATGGCTTGTTAAACTAAGTATCAGGTGAGACTTTAAAGGTATCCTGTTGCTTTATCTCTGATTCTATTGTTTTAACTTGAATAAATTTACTTAAATTGATTAATTTAAACTTATTATTCAAAATTTTTCTATGCTTAGCTTTTAGTTCTATGTTATAATCTTCAATCTTATATTTTGTATTTTTTCACTTTATTTTAATCTTTTATTTATTTTTCTTTTATAATTTTTATCTCGATGGTGTCTGACCAATATCATTTACCTGAAAACTTATTGTTTTTATTTATATATTTTTTATATTTATATTTTTTCTATAATAAAATGTATTGGAGTGACAATAGTTAGTAATGTTATATAGGTTTCAAGTGTAAAATTCCATAATATATATGTTGCACTGTGTTCTTGCCAGCCAGAGCCAGTTCTTTGGTCACCATATATTTGACCCTCCATTCTTTTCTAACACCCTTCCTTACCTTCTGGTAATCACTTAAGTACTGTCTTTACCCCTGAGTTTTTCTTTGTCTTTTTACTTTGTTCCTTTCAGTTTTATATCACACACATGAATGAAGTCATATGATTCTTGACATTTTCTGTCTGACCTAGTTTGTTTAGCATGACAAACTCAAGATAAATCCATGTTTTCACAAATGGCAGTATTTTGTATTTTTATATGGCTGTGTAATATTCCATTCTGTCTAGGTCCAACATCTCTTTATTAAGTCATCTATCAAAGGGCACTTTTGTTTTTTCCATGTCTTGACCACTATGAATAATGCAGTTAACATTGGGGTACATATATCTTTGTGGACAAAACTTTTCAGATTTTTGGAGTAGTTACCCAGAAGGGGGATTTCAGGGTCACATGGTAACTCTATTCCTTATTTTTTGAGTAGTCTTCATACTGTTTTCCGTAGTAGCTGTACCAACTTATATTCTCTCCAGCAGTGTATAAGAGGTTTTTTGTTCGTTTGTTTTTCTCCACAACCTCTCCAGCACTTGTTATTTGTCTTGGTAATTATAGCCATTCTAACATGTGTGAGGTGATATCTTATTGTGATTTTGATTGGCATTTCTTTCATTGATAGTAAAGTTGAGTATTTTTTTCATATATTTGTTGGTCATTTTTCTGTCTTCTTGGGAGAAGCGTCTGTTCATATTGTCTGTCCATTTTTTAATTAGATTGTTTGTTTTCTTGTTGAGTTGTATGAGTTCCTCAGATATTTCAAATATAAGCCCCTTATTGAAGATATTTTTTGCAAATATATTATTCAATTTGTTTTGTTGACCTTGTCTTTTGCTGTGCAAAAGCTTTTTAGTTTGATATAATCTAATATACTAATTTTCGTTTTTACTTTCCTTGCATTTCAGGTCAAATTTATAAAATCCTTCTTGAACCCAAGGTTTGTAAGTTTAGTACCAATGTTTTTTTTTATGCAATTTATTGTTTCTGGTATTTTGTGAAGGTATTTGGTCCATTTTTAGTTAGTTTTGGTATATAGTGACAGATCACAATACAGACTTATTCTTTTTCATAAAGCTTTCTAATTTTCCTAGCATCATTTTTTGAAGAAGCTTTCTTTTTTCCATTGCATGTTTTTATGCTCTTTTGTAAAAAATGATCTGCCTATATTTTTATGCGAGTTTATTTCTGGGTTTTCAAATTTATTTCATTGGTCTCCTTGCTTGTTCTTCTGCCAATACCATGCTGTTCTGATTATTTTCACTTTGTAGTATAAACTGAAGTCAGAGAATGTAATGCCTCCAGCCTTTTTCTTTTTTTGTAAGATTGTTTTGACTAGTCAGAGTCTTTCCTTATTCTATAAAATCTGAAGATTTTTTAAATCTAGTTCTTAAAAAATGTCCTTGGAATTTTAATGAGAATTGCATTAAATTTATATATTGCTGTGCGTAATATGGCCATTTTAACTATGGTGAGTCTTCCAATTCATGAAAATGAATTATGTTTTCATTTTTTGTGTCTTCAATTTCTTTTAATAGTGTCTTACAGATTTTGCTTAACGTACATATGTTGAACAACTGTTGTGCCACTGGAATGAACACCAATTGATTGTGATGTATAATATTTTAAATGCATCTTTGTAGTCTATTTGCTAGTATTTCCTTTAGAATTTTTACATCTTTATTCATCAGATATATTGGTCTTTACTTTCCTTTTATTGCCTTGTATTTATTATGCTTTGGTATCAGAATAATGTTGGCCTCATAAAGTGAGTTGTGAAGTATTGGCTCTTCCTCAAGTTTAGGGAAGAGAATGAGGAGGATCAGTGTTAAATCCTCTTTGAATATTTAGTGGAATTCACTAGTGAATCTATTTTTTCTGGACTTTTGCTTTTGAGAAAGTTTCAAATGATGATCTTAATTTTCTTACTGTTGATTTGTCTATTTACAGTTACCACGTTTTCAAGATTTAGTCTAAGTAGGCTATAAATTTTTTAAAACTAGTTTATTTTTCCAGATTATTGAATTTTGTGGCATCCAGCTCTTCATAGAACACTCATATGATTCTTTGTATTTCTGTGATGTCTATCATAATTTTCTGTTTCATATTTTATTTTGATCATTTTGTCTTTTCACTTTCCACCTTAGTGAGTCTAGCCAGGGATTTGTTAATTTTATTAATCTTTTTGAAGAACCAGCACCTTGTTGCATAAATTTTTTTTTCTGTTTTATTTAAGATTTATTTTATTATTTTTGAGAACAGGAGAGAGAGACTCAACAAGGGATAGGGGACTCAGAGCAGTCTTTACAGTTGCACATCATTAGTTGTGACATGGTTTCATTGCACACAGCTGGATACAGGGCCCCATGAGGCAAGAACCACATAGTGGGTGTCCAGCATTGGAGGTGAGAATCTTCATTGCTGTGCCATCCCAGCAGCTACCAGTTGTGCTGCAGTGCAGTATATGTGTCTGCATGGGCCAGGGCTGGGAATTGAACCATAGACTTTCTGACTTCCCGGCTAGCACTCAACCACTAAGCTATGCAAGTATCTCTTTTATTTTTTTGTTTGTTTGTTGTTATTTTCTATTTTGTTTAGTTATGCTCTAATTTTTATTATTTCCTTCCTTCCTGTTATTTTGATTTTGTTTGCTTTACTTACTATCATTCTTTAAGGTGTAATATTAAGTTGTTTATTTGAGGTTTTTCTAGTTTTTTGAAATAGGCCCATAATGGTATTAATTACCCTCTTAATATTATTTTCATTATATCCCTAAAAGTCTGATAAGAAGTGTTTTCAATTCTATTATATTGGTTTAATTCATCTCTATTTTAATTTTTTTCTTTAATCCATTCATTGTATCATAGAATGTTTAATCTTCACATACATGTAGTTTTTCTCACTTTTTTCTTTTTCTTTTTTTGCAGGTGATGTCCAAATTCAATTTTTTTTTGACTAGTTAATATGCTTGGCATGATTTCAATCTTCTTTAATTTCCTGAGGATTATTCTGTGTTCCAGCACATGGTCTATCCTTGAGAATGCTCCATGTGCACTGGAAAAAAATGTATGGTCTTGTTTTCAAGGGTGATATGATCTGAAAATGTCAATTATATCTATTTGCTGTAATATATAGTTTAAGTCTAATATTTTCTTATTGATTTTCTGTTTGAATTGTCTATCCATGGCTGTTAATGGGGTGTTCCCTTCCTATAATTGAGTGTGTGTGTGTGTTTTTTTCAGTTTCTCCGTTTAGTTTTGTTAGTAGTTCCTTTGTAAATTTTGGTGCATTCTGATTAGGGAAATATATGATAATAAGTGTCATGTCTTACTGTATTTTCCTTTTTATCATTATGAAGTGTACATCTTTGTCTCCTATGATCTTGTTGATCCTGAAATTTGTTTTTTCACAAGTAAGTATGGCTACACCCACTTTTCTCTGGGTTTCAATTGCTTGGATTATCATTTTGCACCCTTTCACTTTGAGTCTATATTTGTCACTATAGCTGATACTTTTTTCTTGGAAGCAGCATATGGTTGGATTTTGTGTTTTGATTCAATTTGCCACCCCATGCATTTTTTAATTGATGAGTTAAATCAATTTACATTTAGGGTGATTTTTGATATATAGATTTCCTATAACTATTTTACCATTTGTTTTCTGTTTTGTGTGTGTATGTCCATTTTTTCCTTTTTATTTTTCTATAAGTTATGTTAGTTTGGTGGTGTTCTACAATTTATTCGTCTTTTTTATGCTGTGTCTCAGTTCTGAATTTATTTTTGAGTGGTTACCTTTACAATTATTTAAAAGACTGTAGGTTCTTTTGTTAATAATGCTTCTAATCTCCATTCTCTTTTGGATATTTAGACCTTTATTTCTCCCCTTTTATTCTTTTCCTCAGATTATCCATATTTATTTTCACTTTTTATTTAAGATTAAATAGTCTTCTTCATTTATTTTTCTGTAATGCATGCTTTGAGCTGAAGAATCCTCTCAGCTTACATACATCTGAAGAGATCTTTATTATTTCTTTATATCTAAAATATAAATGTGAATTAAAGCAAATGTAGACTTTGGAAAAAAGATGGCAGCATGAGAGGAGAACACCGATAACTGCCTGGGAAGGGCCTTGTGAACAAAGGGGAATCCACAGGAAAACCCTGAGAAGCAGCCTCAATTAAGAGAAGCACACAACGCAGAACAACACCCAAAGGTTAGAGAAAAAAGGGGAGAGTGGGAGAGGGAAGGAAAAGCAGCGGTTCGGGGACAGAGACTTGGAGCGTGGCCCAGGGCTGGCAAAAACAAAGGGGTATTGGGGGACTACGGTCAAAGTGGAGCTGGATGGAGGGCAGGCTGGAAGCTAAGACCTAGGGAGCATGGAAGCCCCACAAGACTGTGGACGATTTAACAGTTGATCTCAAGGGAAAGCACGCAGTGCCCTAATCAGATCACGGAACCTAAAGTGGAACAGGGACTGTGGAGCAGGGCGGCTGCACTTCCTGGCGGGTGGGGAGAGAGCAGGGCACCAGCCCACAATAGCTCAGCACACCTGATTTATGAAGGAGATTGACTGTGAGGGAGTGCCTTCTGAAGACAGGACTCTTGGAGTGAGGGCTGGGGCCTGAGTGGGCTCAGCTGCATTAGACGTGCTTAGAGTAAATCCGGCGGTCTCAGCAGAGTCGGGAGCATAGACCAGCTTTCCCAGAGCTATGGCCTGTGCGCACAGGGCTTTCGGCGCCCTGCCTACCAGGCCGCTGCGGCACCGATGCGTGCAAGCACCCGGGCTTTCGGCGCCCTGCCAACCAGGCCACCGTGGCACCGCTGCCTGCTTGCCAGTGCGCAATTGGGCTTTTGATGCCCCACTCACCAGGCCGCTGCAGCGCCACTGTCACCGTGCAAGTGCGCAACTGGGCTTTTGGTGCCCCACCCACCGAGCCGCTGCGGCACCGCTGCATGCACGCACCCGGGCTTTCGGTGCCCTGCCCACCAGGCTGCCGCAGCGACGGTGCAAGCGCACAAGTGCGCAAATGGGCTTTTGGCGCCCTGCCCACAGGGGTAGCGGTGGCACCGCTGCCTGCTCGCCAATGCGCAACCGGGATTTTCGCGCTCTGCTCACAAGGCCGCTGCAGCGCCTCTGCCTGTGCGCGAGACCAGCTATCAGCACCCTGTCCCCTGTGGCACTGCTGCGTGCTAGAGAGCATGCAACTGGGCTTTCGGCGTCCTGCCCACCAGGCGGCTGGGGTGCTACAGCTCGCGTGTGCAACTGGGCTGCCGACCAGGATGCCGAGGTGTCATTGCCTGCACGCGGAACTGCGTGGCCGAACAGGGCCTCAGCCAAGCCCCAGCCCATCCAAGTGCTGCCCTGCGGGCACGGTTTGCAGATGCAATTGAAGGAGGGGGAGCCAGGCAGAGGAAAGAAAGACCAGAGATTCTGCGCACCCCCGCCAGCACTGAATCACCAACCCCTCTGTTAAAAGAGGAATCTGCTATTGTATCTCAGGCCCGCCCTAGCTCCTACTCACATGCCCCCAACCCTGGCCACACCTTTACTACCCTGCTATCTAACAGCTAAGACAGCAACCTGAAGTGCCCCAGGACACAGAAACGGTCTGCTTTCCCCAACCTTATCCCAAAATCTCCTTCTCCCACAACTGAGCCCAAGAGAAAAAATAAAGAGAAGCCCATCTGATAAATAACCCCCCAGAGGAAAAACATACTCATGCCTAAAGCAAAAAGAACCACACCAAACACAATGCACACCTTAGAATCCAAAGCCCCTCCAGAAGATCATGGCCAGTCTTTATTAAAGGACCTTGCACACTTGGAATCAAATCTAAGTGAAACAGAATTCAGGGCTGCATTAATCAAGACACTCAGAGAGCTCACTCAATGCTGGCAAAGTACCCAGACACAGTTAAATGACCTCAACAAAAAATTTTCTGAGCAAAATGAGTACTTTACCAATAAAATTGAAAAGCTAGAGCAGAACCAAAAGGAGCTTCTTGAAATGAAAGGCATCATGGGAGAGTTGAAAAAGGAACTCGCCAGCATAAGAAACAGGACTGACCAGCTAGATAAAAGATAAAAGGATGAGTGAAATTGAAGATACAAACACGAAAATGTCACAGAGGGAAGAAGAAAGGCAAAGGAGAATCAAGAGAAATAAAAGTGGGGAAGCCGGGATGGCTCAGCGGGTTAAGCGCTCACTTTGAGGTGCCAGGGACCGATGATCGAATTCTGGCCCCGGCCTGTGTGGAAACATATATTGAACTGGGAGCTCCCCCAGTTCAGGTCTCTCTCTGTCTCTGTCTCTGTATCTCTCTGTGTCAAAAATAATTAAATAAAAATATATATAAAATAAAGAGAACTGAAAGAGCCCTACAAGAACTTTCTGACTCCATCAGAAAGAACAATATTAGAATAATAGGGGTACCAGAGGAAGTGAGATGAAATCTTCTCAGAGTCTACTAAAACAAATAGTGGATGAAAATTTCCCTAACTTGTGGAAGGAATTGCAGCCACAAATCAAAGAGGAGAGGAGAAGCCTAACTACCCAGACCCTAGCAGACCTTCTCCAAGGCACATTGTTCTGAAGATGACAAAAATCAATGACAAAGAAAAAATCCTCAAGGCTGCCAGGGAAAAACAAAATATAACTTTCAAAGGAAAACCTATCAGGCTGTCACCAGACTTCTCAGCATTAAGTCTGCAAGCCAGGAGGGAGTGGACCCCAATCTTCAAAATATTAAAAGAGAGAAATTTCCAGCCAAGAATCAACTATCCAGCAAAATTAACCTTTAGATATGAAGGAGGAATTAAGGCCTTTACAGATATACAGAAGCTGAGGGAATTCTCCAGCTCAAAACCGTCATTTCAAGAAATACCGAAGGAGGCTATCCGACCTGAATCAAGAAATCAAAATAAATGGAGAAAATTTGGGACAACAAAGAAATTAAAAAAAAAAAAAAAAGAAATGGATACAGGATATCATCATATATCAATCATCACCCTGAATGTAAATGGACTGAATTCAACAATAAAGAGGCACAGGGTAGCGGACTGGATTAAAAAACAAAATCCAACCATATGCTGCCTACAAGAGACACACCTCAGCCACAGGGACAAACAAAGACTCAAGGTTAAAGGATGGAAAACAATACTCCAGGCAAATGGCACTCAGAGAAAAGCTGGAGTGGCCATACTGATTTCTGATGAAAAAGACATCAGGATAAAAAAAATAATAAGACATAAAGATAGACATTACATCTTGATAAAAGGGACACTACAACAAGAAAACATGACACTCATCAATGTATAAGCTCCGAATCAGGAAGCACCAAAATTTATAAAGCAACTACTTACAGATCTAAAAGGAGAATTTAACAAAATTACAATTATAATAGGAGATCTAAACACCCCCCTGACAACATTGGACAGATCATTCAAGCAGAAACTAAATAAAGAGATGACAGCTTTAAATGATTCATTATAGGAAATGGACATAATTGACATTTACAGGTCATTCCATCCTACAACAAAGGGCTATACATTTTACTCCAGTGCACATGGAACATTTTCAAGGATAGACCATATCCTGGGACT
>PVKE010040303.1:0-14650 GCA_004027555.1 Craseonycteris thonglongyai
TGGAAACTGAAGCTGCATTCTTTTTTTAAAAAAGCATCTAAGGAAATAGTTGAATCTAATTAAGCATCTCTTTTCATCCCAAATCCCTTTAACCCCTCTCCCTGTGACACCTACAGAATCAACCAAAACCAGCCTGCTCAGAAGCCAGTTGTCCACCCTTAAGAGCTCAGCTTGTATCAAGAAGGTCGGCCTTTCCAATTCCAACAACTGGAGCACTCCAAGTGACAGAGGCAAGCCAGAGAGGGTCTCTGTGTCAGGAGGCCCAGGCTGGCTTCCCTTTACTCAGTGTCTCTGCTTCTGAAAAAGTTGGGCATAAGTACTTTGGGGGCAAACAAGTCATTTTTAAGTGGGTCTGGATTGCTTCCTATTCAAAGGACTCTTGGAAATCAGGTGGACCTGCTTAAATAAGCTAGATTTTCTTAGGCCACACATACATGTACTGTGCCTGGGTGTCTAGTACACATGTGGCCTGCATAACTATGGTGCTAGTGGTAATGCTGCCACTCCATGATTTGACCTTGGACAGCTAATACTTCAGAATAGATTTATTTTCTTTCCTTCATTCACAGATAATGCCTTCCAGTGAGCCCCTCTCTGTTCCATGTTGTCAGCTTTTGGGTGGCTAAATGTGAGAAAAATATGATTTCTCCATTCAATTTTTATTGCTATTAATAAAATCATTATTCTTAAAATAATAAATTTCTAAGAGTTTAATTCCTATAATAGTTGTCCCTATATTTTAAATAGTTGATAAATGATCAATCCCAGCTAAACATACACTAACAAACATAATCCCATAGTTAGAAGGAAGTAACCAAGTGACAAATTCACACCTCTTGTCATAGCTTAATCAAACCTTGTGTTCTTCAGTTCTGGTTGGTGTGATGTCTTTTCCTCAGTTTTCTCAGTTTTCCTGGTCATATTTTCTAAGTCTGCTACATGCATAATCCTTAAAGGGATTATTATATGATGATTAGGATATGACTTCTTAGGCATTTAACTAGATCACTTCCAAGCACTCTGCCTTCAAAATGTTGCTGATTCAATTAACTAATATTCTTTTTCATTAATAAGTTCAAGTTTATATAAGAGTATATATTAAAACCACCAAATACTAATTTGAAAATTTGAACCTACAACTAAACACAACCTAATAGGGATTTTGTTTCTCACATAAAGCTGAAACACAAAATAGCAAAAACTAAAATGTCAATCAAAGCTCCCCCATATAATGTGGAGGGAGTCTAATAAGCACAACATTGAAAAATCAGTGGCTAATAATATTCTTATTTAACATTTTAGAAATGTGTTCTGTGAAGAATGAGAGAATGGGTATGTCTCTTTCTTTCCTGAAGAGAGATCTTAGTGGCTATAGAGTGAGATAGATATAAGAATGACAGCCTATATTTACCTATACATTGGTCTTTAGTGTCAACTTCCAATGAATTTTGCCTGAGAACCCACTCTGACCCACCAGTCTTCTCTGAAATGTGGTCCATTTATTAGCCCTAAGTCAAAACTGAACTCTGAGATATGTGTGATCCTTTTGCATTTTGATATAAACCCCATATATGAGGATATTATACAACTGCCATTTTCCTTTCCACAGAAATGAGCATACTGCTGACAAATGAGTATCTAGATGACAAACCATTAGAAAGATTGACTCCAGAAGGAAGCCAAGTTTATGATCAAGAGTGAGTGTTTTAATTTTACTAGGATAGTTTTGTGGTGGTTTTGTTTGTTGTAAGTATTAAAATATTACAGTCTTATGTTCTTAGTTCTTCAGGTATGGCTTTAGCAAACTGGCTCAAGACCCATGGCTTGGTTGCCAAGAAGCTCACCATCATGGATGCCTTGTCAGTAGTAGCCATCCCTCACAGCCCCACCTACATTCCCATTCTGGACAAGTGTGTAGTTTCCAAGGTCTTTGATGAGGTAAAACTGATTTTCTATGTGTCTCTGCTTGATGTAGTTTTCATTTCCTGCTTAAATGAAATGTAGTCCACTTCGATGTCTTGTGCAGTTGTAACAGAAATTTATTTCAGCTATTGAAATAGAATTAATTGTAAAGGCAATAAAAAAGAGAGAGAGAAGCTCTTGAACGTTTTTGATTTTAAGTTCGGAGGGATCTGGTCTTTGTTGGGTTGGATTTCACAATTCACTGATGATGGGTGGCAATGTGGAGCTGCAGAGATGTCTGAAAAGCCTCTAGGTCAGAGTCCTGGGTCTTTTATATACTTTTAATTGTTAAATTTATTTGGGTGATATTGATTAACATCAATTACATTGTTTCCAGGTGTACAATTCTACATCACATTGTCTATACATCGCATTATGTGCCCACCAGCCAGAATCAGCTCACTTTTCATCACCGTATGTTTGATTCCCCTTCCCTACTCCCCCCAACCCATCTCTTCTACCCACCTCCCCCCTTACCCTCAGGTAACCACTAAACTATTGACTTTGTCTATTCCACCTATAAGTGAGGTCATATGTTTCTTGATTCTTTCATTCTGACTTATTTTGCTTAATAAGATGTTTTCATGGTCCGTCCATGTTGTCACAAATGGCTGTATTTCATCTTTTCTTATTGCTGAGTAGTATTCCATTGTGTAAATGTACCACAACTTCTTTATCCAGTCATCTATCAGAGGACACTTTGGTTGATTCCATGGAGTCTTGAGTCTTGAGTGGATATCATCCAATACCAAAGGACAGGAAGAACATGTAAGACGTTATATGCTTCCTTTGCTTACCTTCTCTTCCTTGGTGCGGTGGCATCTTTGCCATCATGAAAGTCTCCAAAAGAAAGAGAGGGAAAGAAAAAAAAAAACGGAAGGAGAAAGGAAAGGAAAGAACGAATGCAGGAAGGAAGGCAGGAAGGGAGGGAGGGAGGAAGGGCAAAAGAACCCTAAGAGACTGACTGTCTTTTGTGTTCCAGAAAGAGAAATAGAGCTTCCAATATTAGGGTGTGGTAGGATTAAATATTGAGGAAGCCAGGAAGTAAGTGCTGAAGAAATTTCCCCTAACTTGGGTAATGAGAAGGTCTTTGACCTTAGCAAGAACAAATCCAGTGGAGCAGCCAGATTGCATAGGGATGAGCAACACAAAATAAACAAGAGAATATAAGAATTGCACTCTGGAGCTTCAAATATAACATTAATGATGATTTAAATAGTCACTAATGGGAATAATATCCTTATCTAATATATAAATACTAATGTATTTATAGAGGAAATGTAAGTGGTTTGGGATTTGCTTCAAATTTATCAGGATGGTAGGGTAGTGAGGGGAGAGGAGGAAAGATAAAACAAGATTGGCCATGAGTTGATAATTGTTATATCTGGATAATAAGACTATTGAATGGGAGGAGGCTTATTTTACTACATGGTCGGCCTTTTTTACAATTTTTGAAATTTTCAAATTTAAATTTTTTTTAATTTTTTATAATAAAAAGTTGATAAAAATTAAATACAGAAAATGTTAAAATAAGAAAAAGGCTTCATGTAATTTATCTTACAATAGCTAAGATGTGATGTATTTAAAAGTAGTGGATGGATTGGTGAATTTTTTTCTTTTAGTCGCATTTAAGAAATGCTACCCACGGAGTTTAACTTGTGTCCTGGTTGACCTGATCATTGACTCTGGCTCTTGGAGGTTGTGTGTCATCACTTAGGTTGGATTCCAGATGACATTTGCCGCAAGGTAAATAGTTCTGTCCCTGCCAGTCACAAGGTGACTGGCAGATTCTATATCTTCCTCCAGTGAACTCTAACCTGATTAGTCAGATTTCAACTTATACTTGAACTTAACTTCTTCCAGAAGCAACAGAGAGAAACTGAGTGTTGATTTATTTCTTCTAGGAAGTTTGGTGGCAGCTTCTCATAGTCTGTGGATTTATGTTATTAATATTCTTGAGTGTTATTTGGAATAAAGTATATTTAGTGAACTCTGTGTGGAAATAGAATTTCTTTGTGCTTATCATTTTTCCTTCTTAGCTTCTCCATAACCCAAGATACGTCGGAAAGTAAAGTTCTCAAAAAAATAAGCATGATAAGGTAGGAAAACCTAAGCATAAAATCAAAGGAAGGAACCCATAAAGGAAAGATTAATAAATTGAATACATGAAAATCAAATAAAGACAATATGAAAGTCAACTGTAATTGAAATAAATAAATAAATAAATAAATAAATAAAATAAAATAAAATAAGATACCAAGTAGACAAAAAAAATGATTAGGCCACTAAGCATTTTTTTAAAAATGAAGCCAGGTCTCAGAAAAATATTGGTAATATACACAACAAAGAACTGAGGAAATAACAACTACAATAAGACATTCTACTTAAATGTGGTGAGTGGAAAGTGCAGAGTGAAGATGCAGGAGAGGCCCCAACCCAGTTTCAGTTGTCAGAGAAGGCCTTGAACTGACCATGAGAGTTCACATCTTGGGGAAGAGGAGTTATGAAAGTGATGGGGTATGAGGCATGTCGTAGGTAGTGGGGAAGCTTGTGGGGAAATCTAAGGGTCAGAGAAAGTTTGTTATTCCAAATCAAGTTTAGTGCCACTGGGGGAGATGTTCAAGCCTGTGAAGAAAGGGTTTTGATTGAGTTAAGGATTTTGAATGTCATCCTGAGGGGAACTGAAGGGTTTTTAGCAGAGGAAAAAAAAAAAGAGATCTAGTTTGGGCTTTGGGTAAAATCTGGAGAATAGTTAGAGATGTTTGAAGCTAGGAAGAAGAGGGGCAGTCAGGAGGCAAGGTCTAGGAGGCAATGGCCCAGGTGCTAACACTGGGGATGGATCAAAGTCTATTTACAAAGTCAGCTTAACAGGACTAAACCACATACCGTATTTTCCGGTGTATAAGATGACCAGGCGTATAAGACGACCCCCTAATTTTACAGTTAAAACATAGGTTTAGGCCTATATTCGCTGTATAAGACTACAGCCTCGGAAGTGGGGGGTAGTCTTATACAGCGAATATAGGCCTAAACCTATGTTAAAACTGTAAAATTAGGGGGTCGTCTTATACGCTGGAAAATATGGGTAGTACTGAGAGAGAAAGAAAAATGTCAAGAGTGAAATTCAAGAAGGAAAAACTGGAAGAGTAGTGAGGGTCCTGGTCTTTAGGAGATATTTTAGTCTTCTGATGCTAGAATGCAAAGCAAAGGAAAGAGGACCAACATTTTTCAAATTCATTTCACCATGGGACTTGTGCTTGCTGCCTTTTGTGGCATTGTAAATATTCATTACCCTGTGGCTAGGTTGCACACTGCTCAGAGTGCTTACTACCATCCTTCATTTTTGACAGTTAAGAGCAAGAATCATGATGATGATGGGAATATACTACAATAAATTCCAACTTCACCCTCAAAACACACCTACATCTTTTATTTTTTAATATTTTTTTCTGACTTTAAGGGACCCTTGGTCACAAATGGGAATAGGAAAACAATAATTTTAAAATATATCACTCTTAGTGGGATGTATAGCTTTTTGAGTTTTGGACCTAACAATTTATGAAAAGATAGACTAAAAATAGAATGGATCTGAAAAGGAAACATGAATCTTAACCCACTTCACTGAGAATTTTAATTGACTCTTACTCCTCCTATGTTCTGTGCATATGCCACATCTGTCTGGGGTAGAATTATAAAGCAATGTTTGATGTTGTTCCTGGCTCTTTGTTTCACTCATTACTTATCATTGGGCTCTTTCTTCTTCTGGAACACAATGTTGTTTTGGATTTCTGTGTTTCCTGGACCAGTAGGAAAGCCAGGTCACCTTGGAAATGAAGTATTGAGTAGAGAGGGTGTCCTAGCAACTTTTCATTATAAGATGCTAACTGACACTTTTAGTTTTCAGTGGACCAGATAATTTTCCCTTATTCTTTCAATAAGATTCATTCATTGCCAGATCATATACAGAAAAAACTGTTTTAGTTATTTGCTGAATCTGGAATTCAAAGCTCTTTATTGCCAGTTACTTTGAAAAAAAATAATTTGGCAACATTAGTCCATGTCATTGGAAAGTCTACATCACCATCATCATTGTCATCATCATCATGTCTTTAATGACATCCATCAAGGCTTCCTGCTTTGCTCTACTCTAGGTTCAGCAGATAGTTTTTGGTCAGATAGCTTGGGCTTGCACTCCAGCTCTGTCACTTACTCCTGACTGGTCATGGCAGGTCTGTAATCTAATAAGAGAGGAGTCCTCATACTAGGTCCTGAGCAAAGCATTTGATATCATCAAAATATTTCATCAAAAACTTGGGGCAGGGGAAGCTGGGATGGCTCAGTGGGTTAAGTGCTCACTTTGCAGCCCTGGGGACCGAGGATCGAATCCCGGCCCTGGCCTGTGGGACCCATATGCTAAACTGGGGAGATCCCCCAGTTTGGTTCTCACCGGGGTGAAGACCCAGGCCCAGTTCATGCCCTGTGCAGCCCTGTGCCCACTTGTGGAATCAGACTATGTGGAAAAACCGATGATGTGCAACTATGAAGACTGTTCTGGGCCCTCCCCCTTCTCTCTGTCTCTGTCTCTGTCTCTCTCTGTCTCTCTCTCTCTGTCAAAAACAATAAAAATAAATCTTTAAAAACTTGGGGCAATCCAGCAAGGTAGCTATTCATCTCATCATTTAGTTGACGAAGAATGTTAGGTGCAAAGAAGATAGGACTGCTGTTAAACGCATGACATTTTGTTGTTTTCAAATATAGCACTAAACATAACTTCTATTGATAGAAAAGCTTGTGTTAATTAAAAATGTAAAAAGGCAGTTATTGCAAATCTATGTATTTTTATTGTGTAGAAAAATTAGAAAATATAGAAAAATGAAAAAGAAGCAATAGTTATAATTGTGTTACAGATGGGTCATCAATGTTAGCTGGCTGTACCTTTTTCAATATATGTATATCATTTGTTCTATGTTTTTGCTTTACCAAAGAAAGTCAAACTGAATATACTGTTTTGTACCTTCAATTTACTCAGCAATCTATTATGAACATTGTTCCATGCCAACAGATATTTATCAACTATAAGATTTTAATTGAAATTTAAATTGAAAAAAAATACTCTTTTATTTTCTAAAAATGTGGATTGAAAATGAGAGATATAATCTACACTGTAGTAACATTTTCATGGGTTTATAAATGATCTTATTGAAACACCACCACTTTGCCAGTTAATTTTGTGGCCCTGCCTTCATTTTGTTCTTTGGAAACTAGAGATGTTTCAGTTGTAAAGCAGATATATATACCTGAGGGTGAGGGGTTGCGGGGTGGGTAAGGAGGATGGGGGAATCAAATATATGGTGATGGAAGGAGAACTGACTCTGGGCAGTGAACACATAATGCAACACACAGAATTGTGCCCCTGGAACCTATGTAATTTTTGCTAACCAATGTCACCCAAAAAAACAGATGTTAATCCTCAGCACTTGGCAGTTTGCACAGTGCACTATGTATAAAGCCATGGCACCTGTATTTTAGAGTTATCCATCTCGGATCTGCACAGCTGTTGCATTTCATTATACATGTTCAGTCATACCTCTGTGTGTCCAATCTGGCAGCAAGCTCTGGGGTACTTATTGGTTTTGTTTGTTTGTTTTGTTTTGTTTTTCTTTTCTGGGGTACTTATTGTAAGAACTGATTTCATTGAAAACAAATGAAGCTGACGAATTCAGTTGGGTGGAACAATAAATATATAAACACCAGTTTTACACTTATTTTCTCATTTTCAAAATGTGGGATTGCTTGTAAATACAGAATATTGTCAGGTAGAATTCTATCTGTAGTACTTAAACAACTAATAGCTGTGTACACAGTTCTGCATTCTGCTTTCTTTGTTTAGTATATGTTATGAACACATGTCTTTGTAATGACCATTTTGGGATGAATTTTACTGGTTGCATTAATATTCAACAATATGAATTACTACAATTTATTTAACTATTTCCTTCATCATTGAGACATTTACCTGTAATTTTAAGAGTGCCTATTTTCCTCTATATTTGTTATCATTAGAGCAGTAGCATAAAAAGAAAAAACATTGCCAACTGTTATTTGAAAGTGGTACTTCATTTTCATTTTATATTTTATTGTCTGAGGATAGTTTCTTATGTAAGATAAATATCTCTCTTAAAATCTTGTTCACATTATTTATATTCTTGGCAAACACCTCTTTAAAAATAGCAGTTATACTCATCCCATGCCTCAATTACCAAGAATTCAATTTTGGTGGATTCTGAACTTAATTATGTTTTACAATACAAATAAGCTTAAAATTTTTTTGAGCCTTGGCCATTATTTTAATTTACATAGTTTAGTCTTTTGTGTATTCAGTAAATGGTTACTTTGTACATGCATTGTGCTATAAACTAATTTGTTTTTTAAAGGAATAAAGACCTACAGAGTTTAGTGGGGAGGAAAGCCATGTAACAAGAACAATTCAATATATGTATGTATACAAGGCTTGAATGAAAAAAATATGTAGAGAAAGTGCCTCGTACTTAGCAGAGAGTAAAAGATAAACACTATTATCATTATTGATAAAAACTATTCTTAAGTACAGTGGTTACTTACAGGGTATCTGTGATCTAACAGTAAAAATTCTAACAATTTGCTGTCCATGAATTCCAGCAATTTCTTCAGCCTTCATTTTATGGACAGTAACACTCTTTCTCCCTCCCTCCCTCCCACCTTGCCTCCCACCCTCCTTCCCTCCCTCCATCTCTCCTTCCCTCCCTCTCTCTGTCTCTCCCTGCCTCCCTCCCTCTCTCCCTCCCTGCCTCCCACCCTCCTTTCCTCTCTCATAGTTAAAATTTTCTCAGGGAATCTGGGATGGTGCAGTGGGTTAAGCGCTGGCTTTGCAGCCCCGGAGCCCAGGTGGACCCATGTGCTGAGCTGGAGTGTGCCGCCAGTTCTGTTCTTGCCAGGACCTATGTGGGAGGCTCCCGGCTGAGTTCCTGCCCAAGGCAGCCCCGCTCCCACCTGTGGAGTGAAACTATATGGAAAACTAATGCTGTCAACTGTGGAGACTGCTCTGGGCCCTCCCCCTTCTCTCTGTCTCTCTCTGTCAAAAAAACAATAAAAATAAATATTTAAAAACATTTTTTTCTCACAATTTGATAAGACTTCTAGATTAACTTCAAGAGAATTGAAGTAGGTTCTATCTTGAGGCTTCCTTTTGTTATCAAATAATATCTAGAATGGTCTCATTAGTTGGTTATACTTGATTTTCATTATAAGAGGTAATAAGTAAACCATTTTCAAAGGAGGTATGATCATGTGGCTTTACTGACTCTCAGTTTCTCAGTTAACCACACTCTCCTCCCTACTTGCTTCCTGACAACAGCTTGACAGCCATGATTCTGATCACCCAAGTCCCTGTGAGAATGCCCCTTATGACCTCATAGTCACACTATGACATCATAAAGAGAATATTCCATGGCACCTCCACATGAACACCATGTTGTAAAAACTAAGACCAAAGCCTGAAGGTGTGGAGTATGACTTTGTCTTTCCTTAAATCTGCATGCATACAAGCCATATTTGAAAAAATTTGAACAACTACCACCCTGAAGTACACTATGGCCATGCAAGTCATGAGATCCAAGTCCACAAAAGAGGAAAGTAGAACATTATTAACCAATGGGTTTTCTTTAAGTACATTAAGTCAGGAGTGAAGCAGATCATGATGAAATGTGGTAATGTTGCTAAATATTTTGTGGTGTTGATTTGTAATTGAGCCTTAAGTTGGCAGACTTGGAGAACAATTTATAGACTTTTAAGGGGCGGGGGTTCTTAGGGGTAAGGAAATATAAGGGTCTTTCATTTTGTTGAGATTGATTTTTCTTTCCTTTGAAAGTTTGTGTGATATGTAGCTCTGTTTTGAAAGATTTTTTTTTTTTAATTTCTGCAAGCTTCATTCAGTTTTCAAAGTTCAGTCGACTTACCTTTTAATCCACTGTTCTTGCTCCTTCTCATTGATAAAGATTGTTAGAAGCCACATGCAGAATCCACGTGTCTGATACATAGTGAGGTTTGATTCTGCAGCCTATTAACTACATTTCCTTCTCTACAGTTTTCTGAATCTTTACCAGTTTTCTTGTTCGTTTTGGTCTTGATGTTTTAATTACAAAATTAATGTATGTAGTTTTTAATTTCAATGTCTGTTTTTTCCAAGATAGATTTTATTTTATTACCGGTATTTAAAATATTATTTCCTCATTCATTTCTTCTTATGGCACTTTTGTATATTTTTGTACTTTTATGACTATTTGTCTTTGAACAACTCAATCATAATTAATATGAAGTCATTGTTAGATGGCTCATGAGTTAATTCCTTCTCAATTGAATTGACATTCTGATGGTTGATTTGCTTAATCATTTTTGGCTGTGTTTTTGAATTTTAGTATACTGGCTCATTTTAACAAGATTTTTTTTAATTTGCTTTTTTCTCCTGTTTTGCAGTTGCCCTAAGTCCACCCACTTGAGACACTCACATTGGCATTTAGAGCTCTTGTTCCATGGTGACACTGGGACATTATAGACTCTGAGGGTGTCTTGGTTTAGTTCTTGTTTGTGAGGCTACATCAGTGTCCTCTCTCACTAGACTGGGCACTCTTTCAGGGGTAAGACCCTCATACCAGTGCTGGCTTAAGGCACTGAGCCTGACTTGGGCCCTTGTCTTAGAGAACACTCAGTCCCACTTGCTTTCCAAGAGTTGAGCTTCTACTGCCCTTGTCATCTTTGGGCACAGAGTCAACAAGCCCACAGCTTCAGCCTCATTGACTTGTTCACAGCTCTGTTCAACTTTCTGTCACTTTATCAACTATGCATCTCTTTTCCTTCTTCCTTTTTTCTATGCATTTTTTAAATAAACAGTAGTAACAACAATACAACTTTTGTATGATTTTGGAGGCAAGGAGGAACATTAAAGCATGAACTATGTCACCTCGATTAAAAGTAAAAATTTACTTTTTAGAAGCAAATCCCACATTTCCAAGATGCCTACATCCTTGTGGTTAAAATCAGGTACAATTTTGAAACAATATTATAGCTTAGAATTCTCCTGTTAGACTTTCTTTTTCTTTTTTGTTTAAACATTAAGATATGGAATATGTCCTTTTGTGAACATATATTTATTCACTTATCAGCAAATATTTGTTGAGTGTACACTATATGTCAGGCACTACTCTAGGTGATAGGATACAGTAGTGAATAAAACCATGATGGAACTAACGTTCTACTAGGAAAAGATAAGTAACAGGCAAACAGGTAAATGTATAATAACAGAGTACTATTAAGATGGTATGGAATCAGAGGCATCCTGACCTCAGAATTAAGCTCCAGGTGCGGACAAGAAGAACTCAGAAAGAAGCCCTCTCTTCCTGGTACTCTGCTCTGGTTCCCTTGATCACCAAACCTTCTTGATTTGACATGTATAAAATCTCTTATAAACTGATAAGGAAAATGGTCAGAAGATGTTAACTTTCATCAGATATTCTCAAGAGAAAATCAAGTCTAAAATAAATATATGAAAAAAAAAAAATCTAACCCAACTAGTAATTTACAAAGAAGCAACAAGATGCTATTTTTTATTGCTCAAGCTCATCAAATTGAAAGAGGCTTATGAAGAAAGTAACAAGCAAAAACTCATGGACACAGTCAATAGTTTTGTGGTTACCTGAGGGTAAAGGGGGGTGGTGGGAGAGTGGGGGTGGGGGGTGGGAGGGGGCATCAAATATGTGGTGATAGAAGGAGAGCTGATTCTGGGTGGTGAGCACATAATGCAATACATAGACCATGTAATATAAAGTCATACACCTGGAAACTATGTAATTGTTACCAACCAATGTCACCCCAATAAATTTAACAATAAATAAACAAATAAATAAAAATAACAGGAAAAAAAAGAAGCTTATGAAAATAATATTTAGTTCTGACTACAGATTCCTGAAATAATTTTTGCTTTGTGTGTGTTGTGTGTGTGTGGTATATGTGTGTGTGGTTATTTTTAAAATAATATAGTTTTCAGAAGGAAAAGATCAGCAATGATATCTATGATTCATATCTTTTTCTTAATTATTTTCTGTATTTTCTACAATTACAGTATGTTGGTTTTGTAGTCAAAAAAACATACTGTATAGCCATGTTGACCCACTTTTTTTTTTTTAAGATTTATTTATTTTTTATTGTTTTTGACAGAGAGAGAAAGAAAGATACAGAGACAGAGAGAAGGGGGAGGGCCCAGAACAGTCTCCATAGTTGCACATCATTGGCTTTTCCACATAGTTTCATTCCACAGGTGGGCACAGGGCTGCACAGGAAAGGAACTGGGCCGGGTGCTCACCCCGGTGAGAACTGAACTGGGGGCACTCCCCAGTTCAGCATATGGGTCTGCATGGGCCAGGGCCAGGATTCGATTCTTGGTCCCTGGAGCTGCAAAGTGAGCGCTTAACCCACTGAGCCATCCCGGCTTCCCCCATGTTGACCCACTTTTAAAGGTACCTGCTAGTCTATCAAATGACACTTTCCTTTGGCATTGCTATGTAGGTGTTTCCTCTGGCACATGTGTGCAATGACACAAACAAGATGACATTAATTAACCCCCAAGGAGTGAAGCTCAGTATCTACAAGCAAAAAGTGGAACAGGCAATTAAGTCCTATGAAAAGTGAGTACTGGTATTACTCCTGTCTTCTGTCTAATGGCTATAGAAATTGTTTCTCGTTTTTAGCTTAGATTATTTCTTCTGGAGCAACTATTTCAAACTTGTCCATAAGAAATACCAAATTCAGCAGCAGCAGCAGCAAACACACTTCCTATGTGCCAGGCACTATGCTAAGTACTTCACCTGAGATGTCCAACAGAGTTTTAAGGAAATTGTCTTTCCTTTCCAAAATCTATACAAGTCTCACATTTCCATGAGATCTTAAATCTTCCCCTTTAACAGAGTGAATTTGGTCATTTTGGCACCTACCATTCTGTAAAGTGACTAATAAAACTCCCCAACAATGAGATAAAGGAGATAATACTAGTGTGTGCTATTATGTAAACTATTTTTATATCAAGATAAAAAAAAACTTCACTACAATGAAAATTATACTCTCAAATGGTCCCTGTGTTAGTGTTGAGATAGGGTCCTTTTATTCACAAGGGCAGATAACCCAGGCTTACCCTGTCCTAGATCTCTAATTACCTCCCCTCTCCATCCCTGTCCCCAGCATTTAATTAATCCTTGGTGCACAGCACTTCATTAAACTTTTAGCATGCCCAGCTTCTCCAGGCAAGCCTGTTCTTGGATCTGGAAGCTGTGCAATTGGGTTTTTATTTACCACTGCATAGGTGGGAAAAATGAAATAAAGTACAGAAAAGGTAATGATGTGTCCCTAGGCCAGCATATCCTGGTCTGTTGTCACTGTGCAGTGTGGCTATTGTGTGAGGATAAAGCCTGACTCCTGCCACATGGGTGCACAGTTCAGTGCAGAGGCTGCCTTTCCCCACCAAGCCCATCACAGGCCTCTCCAAATCTTTCACTTGAGCCTTTTCTGCTGCCCTCCCCAAAGAATAGAGGCTGTCTTGCACGAGCTCCTTCAACCCCCTCTATGACTCCCCAGGATTTCTCTGCATCTTTGTCTGCCCTTCATTTCTCTTGAAAGCAGGATGGGCTATGTGAAGGTTCACCCTTTCCTGTGGGCCTGAGAGTTTGCTCTGTAGTTGTCCCTCACACTGGTGCTGCATCTCTTCTCTGCTCTTCCTCCTGCTCATGCCATTCGTTGACTCCACACTCTGCTGCCTGTCTCCCCCACTTGGCTTCCTTCATTCCTTCTTGCCTCAGCACCATTGGTTCCCCTCAAACAGAAGTTTCCCCAGTAACTTCCCCGCCCACCCTGTGTGTGGCCCTCAGAGCACTCACGGCTTCTGCACAGACCTGTCCCTCCCCTGTGAGGATGTCAGTTCCCAAGGGCAGGGGCTTGGGCAGCCTTGCTTTCTCCTTTGTCTCCTCTTCCTAGCACTTGTCACTACATACATATTTGACTATTGGAATTTAGTTTGAATTCGATGTAATTCAAGTTTAGTCATTAAAATTCTACAAATTTAGTTATTCAAAATGTAACAATAATGTATCATTCATCGCATAATTTGCTTAATCATTCACCTATTTAACGTCTGTAATTACCCAGTCTGTGAAAACCTGGTGCAGGGCCATAAGCTGGGGTGTTGAGGCCAGACAGTTCTGGGTTTCGTTCTTTTTTTATTTATTTATTTATTTATTTTTTTAAGCTCTTTTTTTTTTTTTTTTTTTTTTTTTTTTTTTTTTTTTTTTTTTTTTTTTTTTTTTTTTTTTTTTTTTTTTTTTTTTTTTTTTTTTTTTTTTTTTTTTTTTTTTTTTTTTTTTTTTTTTTTTTTTATCTTTTCACATTTATAGAGAGAAATTATCTTTTTGTCTTCAGTGCATAGTTATTTCCACTTTACCTCTTGACAGATAGAGAGAGAGACAGAGACAGAGACAGTCAGAGAACCAAACTGTGGGAACTCCGCAGTTCAGCACGTGGGTCCTGCCTGGGCCGGAGCCGGGATTCGACCCTCGGTCCTCATGGCCTCAAAGCGAGCGCTCAACCCGCTGAGCCGTCCCGGCTTTCCCCT
>PVKE010040304.1:0-14648 GCA_004027555.1 Craseonycteris thonglongyai
GGGGAGGAGGAGGAAGGGGAGGGGAGGAGAGGGGAGGGGAGGAGGAGGGGGAGGCGGAGAAGGAGAAGGAGGAGAAGGAGGAGAAGGAGGAGAAGGAGAAGGAGAATGAGAAGGAGAAGAACCATCTAATAAAAACAAAAAAGAAGGAAGGAAAGAGGTCTTAATCCTCAGGTCTGGAAGGTTTTCTCTGGCCTCGTGCTTCAGAGCTGGGCCTCCAGATTCAGATGATCTGAGTTATAGTTCTAGCCTCACCCTTGATCAGCTGGGTGACTTGAAGCAATTTGCTTATCCTCTCTGAGCCTCAGTATTTCCATCTGCCCATTGGGAATCAACCTGCCTCACAGAGATATTCCAAAGTTTAAGTGACATGGTCCCTGAGAGGAAGCATTCGATGCAGTCACTGTTCTCACGACCACAGTTCCCTCATCCCATGCCGGTTGAGCCGGCTCCGAAAGCCAGAGAGCGAGCCCTCAGGCCAAGTCACCTGCGTGAGAATGGTGAGCTGAGGGGACATGGGCAAGCAGCCCGCAGTTGGCTGCCTCTTCTACAGCTGCACATCAGTGCCCCATCAGGGGACGTGGATGATGTGTAACCCTGACAAAAGGCTAGACTTCTGCAACGCTGGGAAGAACTGGCATGGAGGCATTGTCATGCGGGGTATTGGTGCCATCGTGTCCTAACCGTCCTCCCAGACAGCTGGCTGACCACGCCAGGCCGGGACGACACGTCCGCCAGGTTATGCTGTGCCTTGAGCTCCCTCCTTTCTCAGTCACTATAATGCAGCAAACATTTCCCTACCATTAAACACCCTAGACTTCCCTTCTGCTTGCTTTTTCAGCATCACACGTGGTCCTCGTTATTTTAAGGAGTGAAATTATTCAGTTACAATTTATTTGGAGAAATTTGTAACTCTGAGGTGTTGAAAAATCTGAATAGGAGATCCTAACTATTTTCATTCAAAGGCAATAAAACTTTAAGTTTTTAAAACACTCTACAATTTAAAAAATTTTGATTTTAATTGGCCTCATGCCCCTGTACACATCACAGACATTTAGAAGCTACCAGGGAGGCCTGTGGCATCTTTGCCTGATATTCTGGGAACTGGGTACCTGAGTTCTGGTGGTAGAAGTTATTCACGCCTTGGTGCCCTTAGAAAGGATATTAAGTCCCTGAGCCTAGTTAAGAGGCGAGGCTTGGGACCACTCACTGTTCAAATCACCATTTGTTTCTTAACTTTTTAAAAATTAAATAAATGCAAAGTAATTTTTCTAATAAGAGAAATTACAAATGCATGAGATCCTAAATTCTCCACCCACCTTAAGAATTAGGATACTGGAGAAGCCGGGATGGCTCAGCAGGCTAAGCGCATCACTTTGCAGCCCTGGGGACTGAGGATTGAATCCCATCCTTGGCCCGTGTGGACCCATATGCTGGACTGGGGTGTGCTTTCCAGGTGGGAAGCCCCCAGTTCAGTTCTTGCCCCCCTCCCTCGGTTCTTAGCCCCTCCTCCAGTTCTCACCCCCTCCCCTGGTTCGAACCCTGGTTGGGGGCGGGGGCATGCCTCCCATGTGGGAGGCCTCTGGCCCAGTTTCCACCCTGCATGCCCCCCCCCTGCCTATCTGTGTGCAATGAAATCATGTTGAAAACTGATGATGTAGAACTATGGAGACTGCTCTGCCCACCCGCCCCCACTCTCTTTTCTCTGTCTCTTTGTGTCTCTGTCAAAAACAATAAAATAAATCTTAAAAAAATCATTAGGATATTAATAATTCCTTTGAAGCCCCTGTGGGTCCTCCCTGATTCTACACCCACTGCCCCCCTACAAGGTAAATACTATTCTGATTTTGTGTCTATCACTACCTTGCTTTTATATATAGTTTTATTACAAGTATAAGTATCTCTAGTATGTTTAGGTCTGCATGATTTTAATTTTAAAATTTGATTCATGCTTCTGGGACTTGTTTTCCTGCTCAAACTTGTGTTTTTGAGATTTTTGCATTTTGTTCTGAGTTTTGTAATTCACTTGTTTGCATTACTCTGTAGTTGTCCATTGGGATGGCTATCCCTTCTAAATTTATGCTGGCTATTTATCCAGGTTTTGTTTGTTTGTTTGTTCTTGTATTTTTCTAGATTATTTTTCTTTTCCTTTTTAAAAATTTCTTGGGGTAACATTGGTTAGTAAAACTACATGTTTCAAGTGTACATTTCTATAAAACACCATCTATATGTTGCATTACATGCTTATCACTCATCAGTCAGTTCTTCTATCACCACGTATTTGACCCACCCTCCCTCTTCGACCACCACCCTTCCCCTCTACACTCTGGTAACCACCACACTGCTGTCTGTGTCCATGAGACTTTATTTGTTTGTTTGTCTTGTTTGAGAGAAGGTGTGAGAAGAGAGGGATGAGGGGAGCAGAGCAGTCTCCATAGTTGCACATTATTAGTTGTGACATGGTTTCATTCCACACAGGTGGATGTGGGGGCCTCCTGCATGGGAGGCAAGAACCTTTGCTGCCATCCTGGTGGTTACCTGTTGTGCGCTGCAGTTCAGTATGTGGGCTTGCACAGACCAGGCCGGGATTCGATCCCCGGATCTCGTGGTTGTAAGGCAAGCACTCAGTCTGTTGAGATATCTCAGCATCCATCTCTACTTTTAAGGGTTCACATGGTCAGGCCCACCTGGATAATTCCATAGCTTATGGCCAGCTGTGCTGTATAGTAATATATCATAATCGTGTTAGGCTATGACATCATGCTCACATGTTCTGCGGATTAAGACAGAACATGTTGGAAGTGTCATTTTAGAAATTATACCACAGCTGTGACAGTAGGACTGATAGAATATGACAAAAACTCTTCTGTGTGACTTCTGAGGTTGGGTCACAAGAGGTTCACTAAGACACTGTGGCTTGGAGCCCTGGAGTGCGGAGTAAGAAGTCAGCCACCATGAGGCTGCCAGGCTATGAGGAAGCCAAGCCACATGTAATGCTCAAGGCAGGAACTCCAGCTGACAGTGCTCAATTCTGAGACGGCCCAGGCCAGGCCCCAGACCCGTGAGAGAACAACCCACCTTACCTGGTTCTGGCTCCCAGCTACCGAGTCACTCCCAGTCTTCCAGTGTTCCCAGTTGAGCCCTAGACACAGAAGAGCAGAAACAAGCCATCTCTCTGCACTCTGTTCCAATTCCTGACTGAAGAATTTGAGAACATAATAAAATGACTGTTTTAGCTTCTACTTTGGAAGCAATCTGTTATACAGCAATAGTAACTGGAACAAATGTGAAGGTAGAAAAATATTCATCTTTTTCTCACTGACCTTTATGGGAGTATTGGGGTAGGGGTGGGGTGGTACTGCTGATAGTATACTCTTTTCTGGGACATCTACTATGTGCTGAAAAACACAAGGAGCTGAATTAATTTTTAAACTATTTTTTATTTACACTTAAGCCTGTGCCAGACACTAGGCAGGGTGCTGGGGACACAGGTGCTAGACAGGAAGGCAACATCCCTCTTCTCATGGAGCTTGAAGGTTAATGAGGAGGAAGTGACAGTGTAAATCCAAACATGTACCGGTAACTATTTAAGATAGTTATAGGTAATTATAATGGTCCCAGGCAGATGAAACAGTGGGGTGCTGAGCTGTGTGGGTTGGAGAGAGGCCACTTCTGATGGGAGGCCCCAGAGCTCTGAATGGCAGTTCTGCTATCATCACACTTGTGTTGAAAGTGTGGATTTGTTGCCATGCGATTGCTATATTAAGAAATAAGTTTCGAATTTGCTCGTGCACGATTTCTTCTTCGAAAACACTAGATGAACACAGAAAACTACCCAGCTGAACTGAGCTGTGTAGGAATAAGCAAAAGGCACACACCTGGGCCTCAAATATCCACCTGCTTCCTCAGTCCAACACGTGTGCCATGAGCCACAGCCACCCACATCTAGTGACACGACTTCTGTTGGATTTCAGAGAACGTCCTCCCATCCCGTTCAGTCATTCACAAGTTGCAACTCTTCCGACATCCACTTCCACAGGCCTTTAGGTCTTTTTCAAGGTGACGTGACAAATTTATTGTCATACTTATGTATTTCTTAATCATTTACACATGTGAAACTGCACTACCATTTTCACAGGTTCCAGTCTTTTAAAATGTTTATCAGGTTCTAATCTTCGTAATGTGTCACTGACATTTTTGAATACTGCACGGACCCCACATCCCCCCCCCCAAGCCTTGTGGTTTTATTGCGTGATTTTGCACAGCGTGCTGAGTTTTCAGAACACATAGGTCATGTTGTAGCAGAACTGACTGTACAAGGACTGTACAAAGTCCTGTAATGATTTTGGAACAATACATGTACCTTCCCAAAGGCAAAAACAAGTTTCATGTGTCTGAGGAACAGGGTGACTGACCAAATGGACCGAATAAACATGGCAGGCAGAGGGGGAGGGAAAGCAGATTGGGGGAGACAGTTGAGGGCTGGGTCATTTGAGGCCTTAGAATCCATGGAAACCATTAGGATGGGACACAATGGAAGAATTAAATACAGCGTCGGTCTCATTACTGGTGGAGCTGGATGAGTTGAGCAGCAAGAGAGGACAGGAGAGACCCCCGATTGTGCTCTCGCGAGTGCTGCCCCCTTTGGGTGGATGAGTGTCAGTGCTCTCAAGGAACCACTCGGATGGGAAACAGGTTTCCTCAAACCACTCAGATTCACTGTTTGGGGCATTGCACCAGGGCCTGGCCCAGTGCCCAGGAGCTGACTAAGATAAACGTGGCGTTAGTCCTGGATGACATCTTCACCATTCCCTGGTCCGACCGCCACTCAGAGAGGGGAATGATTTACCCACGTTCACAGTGGTCAAGCTGGGGCTGGAAACCAAGTCTACCTTTGATTAATTGATTGGCAGTGGAAAAGGGCACACCATTTTGATTTGGGTGGGGAGAAATGCTTTACATTCCTAAATATTTAGTAATACCCACATTGAAGGGATTTGAAGAATCTCTTCTTCTTCTTACCAGTATCTGTGTATAGTGCTCTGAACTTTTTTGGCTGAATACAGGAAATTTTCCATTTGACAAGATTTCCACTCAGAAATTTTTGAGTCTTTGACTTTCTAATGCTCTTGAGGACAGAACTGTGTTGATTTTGTTGATCGCTCTTTGATTGACATTCCTCAGCAATTCTGGGAAATCTGTTCTCAGCACCAGGATCAGGTGTTAACACGATTGATATGCAATTACTAGAAGAACTCTAGTTAACCTTCAAAAGTTTGAGGAGAAATAACAGTGACTCCATTTTATAGGTGGGGAAACTGAGGCAATGGGCAGAGTGTTAACTACAGCACAGTAGAGTTCCAGATGTTCCATTATGCCTCATCCATAATTCATTGCCCCTAGTCCTTTCTCCTACCACCTCGCTTCCTAAGTTTCTCCTTATCTAGACCAAAAGGGGTTATCATCCCCTAGGCTTTTTAGCTATCAATCTAAGAGACACAACGCTGGTGCTGGTAGGCTCTTCCTTGGCCATTTAGTTTCTTCACATTCTATGGCTACTCTTCGGGGATTCTGTGATGAAATGAAAATCTCTCTTGGTTTTCACTCAGGTTCTTCCTCCTCAACTGTTAATACCTTTCCCTCTTCAGAAAGGGACCTGGGGACCAAACTCACAAGGATCTTCCCTCAGACCTGCCAAGCTTACTCTATCATCATTGCTCATTTTCCTGCTCATCACCATCATCCACATCCCACACATCTTCTGAGGCCTGGATACTTCTTGCCTCCTCCATGAAGTTCCAGCCAATGTTGACTCACCCTGTTCATACATTTCTGTAGATTTTACATCCAAGCCAGAAATATTTAATTTATAAAGAATAAACTAACATTCAGATGATTTCAAGTTAAGAAAAACAAAATAAAAGTGATATATGGGAAATGTATTCAAGAATACAGAAAACTCTAGAAGTGGCTGAATAAGTAGGCTTCAGGATGGGTGTGAACTGGTCAGTTCTGAGAATAAAGCAAGACTCTACAGCATCTCCAGTGAGAGCTCTCTCTCTCTCTCTCTCTCTGTATATATATATATATATATATATATATATATATATATATATATATATATATATATATATGGCAGAAAATGTATGCAATTTTAAGAAAGGAAGAAAACTGTTTTAAAAATTGTAATAATCAATATATACTGATAACAAAAGATGAATACAAGTCACATTTGATTTCTGCAATTACAAAAGGTGCTCCAAGTGGTTACCATCTGTGTCCAGACACTTCTTATGATCAATTTTATTTTATTTTATTTTTTGACAGAGAGAGAGAGAAAGAGAGAGAGAGAGAGAGATACAGAGACAGAGAGATAACTGAACTGGGGGAACTCCCCAGTTCAGCACATGGGTCCACACGGGCCGGGGCTGGGATTCGATCCTCGGTCCCTGGCGCTGCAAAGTGAGTGCTTAACCCACTGAGCCATCCTGGCTTCCCCTAGACACTTCTGATTATGGTGAACTACTGCTTGGGCAATGGTGACCAAAGTGCCTACTTGTATCACTGTGCATGCCGTTTCAATTTACCATGGGTGTCAAACTTATCATGAATTCATGCAATAGTTAGGCGTGTTGGAGGTTCTGTTGCATATTCACACCTCCATTGTCACTGTACTTCCACAACATTCTCGAATTTCAAATACCACTTCAAAATTGTTTTGTGCGCCTTGAACAACAACCGTGCTTCCACCATTTTCTTTGATTGTCCTGCCTGTCACAAGGTGATGCTAGCATTCATTTGATTAATGCCATTTTTTTGAGTGAACGGTATACAACACATCGCTACACAATTCAATTCAAATTCAAAAAATAATACATATATAACATCTCTTAAAATGTGTACACATTTTTTGGCACCCCTGGTATGTATATATATGTCTCTCTCTCCTTCTCTTTTTTTCTTTTTCTGTTATTTTTATCCAGTCTTTCTTTCCCAACCTTCTTCTTCTGAGCTTTACTTTCTCGTATCTTTGGTGTTCACATGGCCCCAAATAGCTCCCCTGTCCTCAATTCTATGCCTATTGCATCCACAACCAAACAGAAACCTTCCTTTCAATCTCTTTGTTCTAATTCTTGGGACAAGAGGACTGGTTAACCCAAATCACCCTCTTGAACTAGGCACACAAACCATATATCTGGCCAGTTAATGGATCACTCCCTTGGGGTCAGGTGTTCACCCTGGCTCAATCAATTGTGACCCAAAAGATCAGGGTGACATGGTGTGATGCCCATTGATCTGGGGTATATAAATGGAGGACTCATTAAAGGGGTGTGTGCAGGGTAGGGGATAAAGTGACTTCTTTAATACAGATTATGTTCATTTCCACAGAGTATACTACTTAATGGTCTTTGTAATGCTTCATGTGTCTTAATCTTTTTTCATTTATGAGATGGGCTCCTATCGGCCCATCTGTCAAACCATCCCTGTTTGACCCACATTCTCTTAATGTTGACCCCTGTTGTTGAGAGGATCAACAGAAATACAGTCTGCTTTAACTATGAAGTGTCAGCCTGAGCATCCAGTGAAGGGTGATTGGCTCAATAAATTGCACCAGAGCTGTACAATGAGAAACTATTCCACCATTAAATGCAGTAATAGCAGAGTATTTATGTGGCAAGATGTTGAAGACACTGTTAAATGGAAGAAATGAATTCCAAATGGTATACACATCATAATTCTGTTTGTGAGAGTGTACACACACACACACACACACACACACACACACACACACACAATTTCTCATATTTGGAAAGATGCTCACCAAAATATCAACAGTGGTACAACCTGGATGGCAAAATTATTGATGATGTGAATTTTATCCTATTTTCTGAGCTATATTTCTAAATTTTCTACAATAAGCATCTATCGCTTTTGCAATAGGAAAAAGCAATAAAAGTTACAAAAAGAAACCAAAATGTAATACAAGGCTGTAATTTCCTTAAAGAGAACCATTTTTCTTTAAGATCTCACTGTGATAAATAATTTTGGGCTCCCTTAAATCCTTTGTGGAAAGGCTGTATATAAATAGATACATGTTTATGCCTGAATGTCTGTGCATGTAAAAATGGGATTATCTGTCAAATTTTAATGACCGGCTTTCTTAGGTTAAGCTTCCCAAGAGGCAGTAGTTTATTGGAGAGGTGATCCAGGAAGCACTGATGGGAGAGAAATAAAAGAGAGAGTGGAACAGCATGTGTGTTATTGAGCACGCTGTTGGGACACCTGGGGTTCGAGGCCACTGGAGATCTCTAAGAGAGGAGGAACATGCCTAAGAGTTATCCTTGGAGTGAGGGAGCTGGGGCATTTGTCCACCAGACCCATCTGCTATTAGGGTAAGGCTGCTCTTAGAGGGTGTTAAGCCCTGGCATGCCCATCCTCCATGTACCCAGGCAGAGCAGGCTCCAGGTACCAGAGAAGGCTCGTGGTTTGGCAAAGATGCACAAGTGGTTACAAATGGAAGGCAATGGTCAACACACACAAACATGATTAGTGTTGAGGGGGTGTGGGCTGGGTACCAACAGCTTTCACTGTAATTGCAACATCAAAGTCATGACCAACAGACATTGCTTTCTTGAAAAGTACCTCCCACAAGATCTTCCTTGCATTTCTGCCCTGGTGGGCCTAGAACTGTGACTGGAAGGGAGCAGGAGCGGTTGATATGCTGAAGGTCCATGGGGGAATCTCCTGACTGGGTTTGTTGCTCCTCTGTTACCCACCAGGAAGCTGACTCTCCCTGGTGATGCTGGTTATATTCAAAACAAAAGACCAGGTTTCAACATTTACCCACTACAGCCAGCGAAACTGAAGATGTACCATGAAAACATGATAGCAAAACTTAGAGGTATTTACTTGTGTGTGAGTTTTGTAAGTCCCTTTATTATTATTCTTTTATAATGCATTTGAACTGTTCTGTATATAAAGCAAGATTCCACCAAGCCAAGTCTATAAAATTCCTCACAATTTGTTTTATGATGTGTTTGTAATGTCTCAGGGTGAATTATTTGTTGATGATTTGTTCTTGCTTTTTGACACCTCAGCTGGGAATTGTCTTCCCCAAAATAGAGTTGCTAACTTATTGGAAACCTGTGACCATTATTTCTTAAAATTCACTGTACCAGGACAAATACATATATATATGAGGACTGTCCCCCCAAAAATCCAGCCATTGTCAATATAATAAGAACAGTTACATGGCTAGATACTTTCAGGAGTGTGTGTGTGTGATACTTTATATATATAATACATATACCAAGTGGATAGCGGCAGAGTTCTTAGAAACTTTAGGAGGAACATAGACTTCTAGAACTAGAATCACACTTTTCATTTTATGGTTGAGGAGACTGAGGCCCAAGATCACCCAACTAGTGAAAGGTGAAACTATAGTGAAACTTTACCATCTCCTTCTGTAAAGTGGCTCATGCATGAGGGTTGATTGGCAGCCTATACTGGTTGTCTGGGAAGTGATGCTGATTCTATAATTCTGTGATTCATTCAAACTGTCCCATCAGGCCCCTCTCCTTGGCTACTGAGTCCTTTGTCAGTAATGGCACCCTCTGCAATTTTCCTAAGCTTTTTATTTTCTTCTTTTTCTCCTTCAGGAAAAACTGACTGATTATGTAAGGATATTGCCAATTGTCCAGAACAAGTTGTTCTGGGATCTTTATATAATAGAGAGTTAGGGAGAGAGAGGGAGAGGGAAAGGGAGGGAGGGAGAGGGAAAGGGAGGAAGGGAGGGAGGGAGGGACAGAGAGAAAGGAGAGAGAGATGGCTGGGAGCCTGATCATTTTTGTTCTGGCCCAGGCTCCTTCCCATCATGGTGGAGGTGATTTTGAGAATAATTTAAATAATGTGTGTGAGAAAACCATTCTACAGTAAGATGGAGGTCATTGGAGATGAAATGTTCAGAGAGGGAAAAAGGAAAGTTGGCCTCTTTGAGAATTCAAATAGAACATCGGCTAAAGTTGGGGTACAAAGTGCCATGGCTTCCTGGTCTCCTGGCTGGTCTAGAAAGGCAGGGTCTTAAAACCAGGCAAGGACAAGGTGGGTAGAGATTCTAGAACCTGTGCCTTGACAGTGTGTGTGCAAGCAGGGCTGAGAACCTGTAGGTTACTAAGCTAAGCAAGTAACCTTTCTCAACTTCCATGCATCCATTGGTAAAATTGAAATAATTTGCATTGTCTTTTTATTTCTTAGATGGATTAATCAGGATAAAATTGAAAAAGCACATAGAACAGTGCTAAGAATGTTGTAGATTCTCAATAGATGTTATCTATCCATAACTATCTATCATATCTATCTATCTATTTATCTATCATCAATCATCATCTATCTATCGTCTATCACCATCAACAATAGTGACAGAGTCATGACTAACAGACAGAGCTTCCTGTTTCACCTCCTACCTAAGGCTTTTTCATCACATCTGGCTCTGTGCTCTTGCTTCCCAGGGAATTTTAAATGAACTTTGAGCTCATTTTCCATGTCCACTTTCTCCATTTGCTCTGCACCCACGTAGACATGGGGCTCAGTCCCTCAGTTTGGTTTCTACTACTGACTACTCATGTAAGGTTTTTTGATGCAGACTTTACTGAAGGTTCAGGAGGAAGCTCAGTGGGTCCATGCAGCAGCGAAACTGCCAGACCTGCTGAATTCCTAACTAATAGCTACCCCCCTACCCGCCCCCCCCACACTCTTTTGTTCATTACCAAACTTCAATTTTGTTTGTGACTGTAACAGGCTCAAGTAGAAATAGTCACTCTCTCAAACTCCCTTGTAGTTAGTACTGTGACAATTCTGTCTAGCAGGGTAAGACCTTGCTTTCCTAATATAGACTTCTTACTTTGCTATTCCATCTTGTTCCTGCCTAGACAGTGAACGTCGTGCCTGGAGGTACAGCAGACACTTTGTGACCATAATGAAAAAATAAAGCACATGCTAAAGAAGACAGGAAAAACTCTTTGCTCTTGAGGACATTATAGGGCAGCCAGATCATCCCTGAATTGCCAACATCGGACTTACCGTCATGCGAGAAAAAAACAGAAACAAAAGTAAACACTTCTATCTGTTTAGGCCTTAGTCAAACGTTATCCTAACATGAAGACAAATGCCATGCTAAGTCAAAAACGAAATCTTCTGTTTTGTTACACCGATCTATGGCTATTTCTCTCAATGTGAACTCCTACTTCTAGACACTTTCCTCATCTTCCATTCCAAATACAAGTCTTACAAACAAGTCCAAAATCTTCTCACACACTGTTATCCAGAGAAATCCAGCACTTTTTGCACTTTTGTTTTCCAGGTTCTTTGCTTTCTTAAAGATTCTATAAGACTTCCAAGGAAAAGAACCATACTGACCTGAATTAGGACACTTTAGAAGAGAATTGATTAGTGCTAGTATTATTCTATATTGTTTATATAAACTGGTATAATAATTGATTGCGTGCTTATTTTTCACTTTTATATAAAATTGCTCCCTGATTGGACAGTTGGTGTGTATGGGGGTAAAGAGGACTCATTAAAAGAAAGGACTAAGGAAGCATTTTAATTTTTTGGCTTTGATAAACAACCAAGCTAATCAAAGGGTTTTCTTAAAAGGAAAGAAAAACCACTGCATCCTTAAGCAGAGCCTGATAGTAGCTGTGTTTGAAAACAGACGCATATTCAGCTCCACTTTGCACATACAGTAGACTCTCAGTTAACGGAGAGTCCTGGGTTCTTGAATTCCAGTTAATGAAGCATCAGTCTACTTACATTTATCTGCATCTACCAATCCTCATGGGTGCCAGTTAACTGAGAGTCTACTATAATTAGAAATCATAGTTATCAATACATGAAATTCTTTTAAAACAAAGATGTGGAGTTTCCCAAATTCATTACAGATTATATGTCTATAGTGTTCACTTAGTCATCTCTCCTCCCGAGAAAAGAGGAATTCAGGGGTGAGGGAGGGCTGGAGGGTGCTGGGCCCCCTCCACAGGACTGGCTGTAGCCCTCTTGACTGATGAGTTGTCTTCGTCGTGACGTCAGAAGGCAGAAGGCTCTGGGTGACTCCTGATGGCCTCTTGTGCCACTGATTAGTATTAGTAACAGTAGTATAGTAGCCAGCTCTTCCTGAGCACCCAGGAGGCTGCTCAAGCCACCAGTCATTGCTAGAGGGCCGACACCTGGGAATGTCGGATTCCAAGGCCTCTAATCACCATGGTATGATGATCTGTTCCTCTTTTAATTTTATTTTTTAACAAGCTTGTATTTTGGAAGAATTTTAAATATTCAGAAAACTATGGGAGATGACTTTCCTATGTCCCTCTCCCCTTGTCTTCTTATAAATATTGCCATTGTTTCCATTTTATTTCTTTCACCCTCAAATTCTAGGTTTTACCTTTTGGACAATGAAAAAAATAAGTCTATCTTTCTCTGCTCCTTCCTCCCTTTCACCCTCCTTCCCTTCCTCCTTCCCTCCCTCCCTTCCTCTCTTCCCTCCTTCCTTCCTATCTGAACTGACTTCCTTGTCCCTTCTTTTGAAGGGAAAGCAGAATTTAAACATTGGGCATGGGCCTTGTTTGAAGAGGTGAACTTGCTCTGGCTTGGTACGAGGAAATGGCAGTGGGCAGCCTTTCGTGGACTTTGCCAGCAACATGTGGGTACACGGATGGTCCCTGCCAGTAGGGAGCCTGGGGAGTTTTCCAGTGAGAATGCCAACAGGGGCCTCTTTTCTTGAACAATTCTGTTTGCTTTAGACTATTTGTACCAAATTCTTAGCTGAAGACAAAGCTGTGTTCATGAAAGCCAAAGTAACACCGCTTTGTTCTTGCGTTGTTTATGTAAGACGGCACAGTTCATTAAGGACACAGGGACCCTTGGTCTTCTGCTGATCTAAGTATGTGGGTGACTCTGAAAAGCATGGCCAACCCTTTGTTTAACAAACTCAGGAAGAAAGTACAAAATTAGACCTGTGGACATCATCTTGGTGGCTAATACACACATACAACCCAAGTGGAGAGGCCACTGTACTGTTGCCCTGGTCATTTTCTCCACCCTGCCCCCTTGCCATGCCTCAGTCACCTCCCCCAAGAATAGGGTGGTCAGGTGTCCCGCTTTTGGTGGGACAGTCCTGATTTTTAACAATTTGTCCCACGTCCAGCGGCGTTTTAAAAAAGTCCTGATTTTTGGAAAGAATGCACAACAAGCTAGGGAACGGCAGGAGATAGACCAAATTTTTAATCAAGAACCCCTTCCCCCCCGGTCAATGGTGCCCTGCTTTACCAATGTTAAAATCTGGTCACCTTACCCAAGAAGCACTGCCTTTTTGTCAGGTCACAATCTCACACAGTCCCTTGTGTGTGGGGGTGCCCAGCAGAGGGCATAGCACTGGTTCAGGTACAAATCAAATCCATCCTATAGCCAGAAATGCAATTTATATCCTTACAGGGATTCCCAACCCCTTGCCATGGCGCCTGCGGCCCTATTTGTGTGCGCCCGCCATATTTGACTGCATCAGAAGTTTTTCATAAACACTAAGTAAAACTATCATTTATTTTTATACATTTGTTAGAACTTTAAAATATTGTTTGAGTATCTACACAGGTTTATTATATTCGTTGGTATGTTTGCGATATCGTATGTATAAGTTTTCCCCTAGCTTTCGCCTTTGTACATGTCGCGTCTTGTGTAGCCGCTGCGCTCTTTACACTCTCCTCCACCCAACCGGGAGGCGCCAAGTTGCCATTTGGATTGCGGTTGCTGGACTGATCGGGTTGTGACGGTTAGCTAGGATCACAGTGTTTTGATATATTTGATTTTAAATGAACTAAAAGCAAGGTAGGTAATCTATTATTATGGTGGCAATTTGATATGATATTGTAGTTCTATAACTATTTTTATTTTTATTTTTTTAGTCCTAAAATGAGTGGACCAAATAAGAGAAAATGAACCTATAATTTTAACACAGACTGGGAGGTATCATATTGTTTTATTAATTTAAAAGGTAAATGCATCTGCCTGTTGTGTGGCAGTAGTATTGCAGTGCCGAAAAAACATAATATTGAACGTCACTTTCAGACAAGTCATACCACTTCTGATTCGAAGTATCCACTTAAATCTGAAGTAAGAAAGAAAAAAATAAATCAACTAAAATTAAGTTTAACTACTCAACACACTGTTTTCACTAGACATGTGGAAAAATCTAAAAAGGCAACCATTGCTTCTTTCAAAATTTCTCACATGCTCGCAAAGAAGAAAAAACCTTTCCAGGATGGTGAATTGTTAAAAGAAGCATTTCTTACTGCTGCCGATTGTTTGTTTGAGGAATATTCTAACAAGCGTGAGATTATGTCAGCGATACAAGACCTACAGTTGTCAAGTAACACAGTCATAAGAAGAATACACGCCATTTCAAAAGACTTGCAAACTCAGTTCAAGACTGACTTGGAAATATGTGACTGTTTCTCTCTGCAATTTGACGAGTCAACAGATATATCAGACACCGCACAGTTGGCAGTTATGGTGAGAATGGTATTTAGTAACTTCACAGTAAAAGAGGAGCTGTTGCAAATATTACCAATGAAAGGACAGACGAGAGGTGAGGATATTTA
>PVKE010040305.1:0-14648 GCA_004027555.1 Craseonycteris thonglongyai
GTCTCACAGAGCCCCACCTCCATCTGTGCAGAATGAAACCATGTCACAACTAATAATGTACAAGTGGAGACTCTTCTGGGCCTTCCCTTCTTCTCTCTCTCTCTTTCTCTCACCTATCAAAACAATAAAATAAAATAAAACATAAATAAAACATAAATAATTAATTATTAATAGACAAATCTTTGGTGTCACATAAGATCTTCCTGGTCTCTCCATTAGCCATTGAGTCACCCACCATTACCATAACCAAATTCCTGTGGGTACAACCTGCCCACACCTAACCTCATGATGTCAGGCCCAGCCGCTATTGCCTTGAACCTCTCATATCACTGCTTGTAAAGTTCAGCTCCCCGGTTGCTTCGGGGAAATATGCCTCAGGTTCTTTAGGCCTTTGCAATTCAAGCTGACAGTTAACATGTGGACCAGTGGATAAACCTTTGACCAAGAAGAGGCCAGAGCCAGGGAAAAAAATTCTTTCTTCTCCACCACAACACCAGTTGCCCTGAAGCACAGTAATTCTTGAAACCACAGAATACAATTGGTGAGACTGACTATTGGTTGCCCTTGACACCAAACAGCATCCAGCTCAATACCACATGTGGAGTTGGCTCTTCCTCTTTTCCTTCCTCACTCCCACTTTTCTCATTCCTTTTTTTCCTCATTAAACATGTAGTAGCATATAATTTTTGGTCAGGCTCTGCTTTCAGGTAAGACCAAACCAAGATAGACAGTATGCAAATGAATTGATTTGGGGCACTAATTCCTTCTTAATAAAGAGTGGTTTGGGGGTATGTCAGGATAGCTCAACAGGTTGAGCACTCACCTTACAACAGCAGGGTCCAGGGAACAAATGCCGCCCCAGCCTGTTCAAACCCATATGCTGAACTGCTGCACAATTGGCAACCACTGGGATGACTCTAGGACAAAAATTCTCACCTCCCATGTGGGGATGCCCCCAGCTCAATTACCACCCCATGGGCCCTACATCCAGCTATGTGGAATAAAACCATGTCACAACTCATGATGTACAACTATGGAGACTGTTCTGGGCCCTCCCCACTTTCTTTCTCTCTCTTTCTCACCTTCTTCCAAACAATAAAATAATTTTTTTTTTTTTTAAAAAGAGTGGTTTGGGAATGATGGAATAAGTGATTGAATAATTAATGAGAGTAAGTACGAATGAACAAATTAATGAAGGGGTTTTGGTAGGCTGCTAGGCTGAGATCATAATGTAGCCTCTTGTTTCATTCAGCTCTTTTTCTCTATCATCTGTGTTGTTAAAAGACACACCGAGGCATATTAAAATTTTTAAGAATTTAAGTAAAAATCTGTTCTAATCAGGCAGCACCAAACTGGAAGTGGTTAGGAGCACTCTACTGACAGGAACTAGGGGTAAGATTTTTACAGACAACACACAGTAGGAAAGCAAATAAATCATTAGATTGGCTATAGCTTAAAGAGTTGCCTTATTTGGAAAATGCTAGTTGGCTGTTTCTGATTGGTTGAATTTAGGTTTTGATTTCTTAGCCATCAGGCATAGTCACACACTTACATTTCAGTTTGCTTACCTAAGTTTGCTTACCTGACGTATTAGAACTACCTCAGTCTAATGTTTCTTCAATTAAATTAAATATTAAATTAAATTACATTAAACAAGGGTTTCAGTGTTTCACAGTCTGTTATGAGTGGACTGTAGTACTTAGTACTGCTATGCTTGATCATGCCCTTTGCAAGCCCCCTGTCCCAAGAAAACCTAGTACTGTTACTAGTACTAATTTTGCTACCTTTGTTCTAAATTTCTATAAGCTGCTTTTTTTCTCTTCCTTTTTGATTCTTGTTATTTCTTTTATCCTACTAATATGTTTACTCTTGTTCCTGATTGATTAGTATATTGTCATTTAGTCTTCTCATCATTACTGGTGTTCCCTTTCTTCCGAGCTGCATGTTCAGGTCTGTCTTCAAGTTGGAAAGACTTTTTATGTGCCTGTCAGGAAGTTCTGTTATTTACATGAAAATAACTGGCTTCCTGGAATTACCCTGTAAAAGCAACCCTGTCTCTATGGTGTTTCTTGTTCTTTCATTTGATGCATTTCTCACCCCCTTGGAGCTCTAATGGATGAAATGCCCTTTGATTGCTTTTGTTTTTAGCTCTTCAATGCTCAGTAACTATGGGCTTTCTGCATTGTTTAGTGACAGTCCCAAAGAATTAGGAAGCAAATGCCCAAGTTTTGTTATAGTAGAGCCCCACATACATGTACCACAATATAGCCCCTCTTTAGTTATGGAATAATTGTCTGGTCATCCTTCAAGTCTTAGTTCTTCATGAAGAGTACAAAGAAACTGAATAAAAAATAAACAAAGGACCACTGGATTAGAAAGCGCCAAGTTAAAGGTAAAGATGAGGATGAAAAATAATAGAGTAATGGCATGGGATTGGGATTGTTAGTCTACTGCTCTGCAGGAGCCCAAATATTTAGAAGTTTTATTTTTTGGCACCACCAAAAACCTTCCATCTCCTGGAATACAAAGTCAATGCATTCTGAGGGCAAGTTCAATTGGTTAAATCTGTGCAAAGCAAGCAATTTTATTTTTAATTCTAGTAATTAAAACAATTGGCTAGCTAAGAAAAGACTGTCCCCGTTAATTGATCTCCACTAAATAAACATTAGGCTTTAGTGAAAATGAATGTTTAACAGAAGTAATAAGTTATTAATACAAATGAAAATTCTTCAAAATGTAAAATACTGAGCAAAGGAAACTGTTCAAGTTGCTTGCTGAATTTAAATTAGATTGTTCCTTTCCTCCCCCCTATATAATAAGCTGTTGAATTAAAATATTAATACAGTTCAAGAACCAGAGTTACCTCCTTCTTTGCAGCTTTCCTGCCAAATGTCTTTCTACTATATTTAAAAAAATTAATCATACTATAAGCATTTATTGCAGCTAATCAAAACCATATTTCAAGCAAACAGGATTGTATACAAATGCTTATAAATATTCGTAGTATTCTTAGCCTACTTAAAAAACAGATCTAATTTTGTCCCCTTATAATTTTAAATGCTCTGCCTTAAAAATCATGTTTTCTCTTATTTTTATGGGTTCCACAGAGTTAATTTTCCTGTGGTGTTAATTTGTGGTGTTTCTTTGCAAACATGATATTAATAACTAACACAGTACATTTAAAGGGAACTATTAAGTTGTGTTCCAAGAAGATGATGACTGGTTTTCTGCACCTTCAGACAGATGTCTGTCACCCTGCTGAGTCACTCAGGGATCACATAACAAAGTACACAACAGGTAAGTGAGGGATGCCCTTAGAGAACTAAGATAAATCATGAGAGTGACAGAGTCCCTTTTTCCCACTCTCAAGGCCTGCTTAGAAACAGGCAACACCTTTTGCCTCTTGGCCTTTCCCTAGCTTCCATTCTGATATAGTTTAGGGTGACCAGATGTCCCACTTTTGGCAGGACAGTCCCAATTTTTAACAATTTGTCCCGCGTCCCACGGCATTTTAAAAAAGTCCCGATTTTTGAAAAGAATGCACGACAAGCTAGGGAACAGCAGGAAATAGACCAAATTTTTAATCAAGGACCCCCTCCCCCCTGGTCAATGGTGTCCCGCTTTACCAATGTTAAAATCTGGTCACCTTAATATAGTTATTAAGCTTCTTATTTTATTTTATTTTATTTTTTTAAAGGTACTATTTTGTTTATTTATTTATTTATTTTTGACAGAGAGAGAGAGAGAGAGAGAGAGAGAGAGAGAGAGAGAGAGCGAGAGAGAGAGAGAGCGAGAGAGAGAGCGATACAGAGGTAGAGACAGAGAGAGAACTGAACTGGGGGAGCTCCCAGTTCAGCATATGGGTCCGCACGGGCCGGGGCCGGGATTTGATCCCCGGTCCCCGGTGCTGCAAAGTGAGCGCTTAACCCACTGAGCCATCCCGGCTTCCCCAAGCTTCTTATTTTAGATAATGATTAATTCATAGGAATTTGCAAACTACAATAATATATGAAGAGGTCTTCACCCAGTTTCCCCCAATAGAACATCTTGCATATAACTATAGTGCAATATCTAAACCCAGAAATTGACATTGGTCCACTTTCCTTTTTAAATGGTCCTGTTACTCATATCTAAGTAGAAAGAGGCCCCCAATACATCTTATTTTACCAACTGCAGTGGACATGTTACAAGAAAGTAAAAGAATTTAAAAACTAGGTACTCAGAAAGTACAATGCTTAGAGATTCTTTGCTTCTCTACTCTAAAGTTACATCCAAGGAAACAACCTAGTTGTTTCCTTGACCCATATGTGAACTCTCCCTTGGAGCTCAAGTAAGGGAATAAATACCACTAACAAGATCATTACAATTTTAAATGCCACTAAAAAGAGCATTATTGTTTTAAGTGCCAATAACAAGAACATTGTGATTTTAAAATCTCTTCACAACCATTTTAAGACAACTGTGTTAAACATTGTCATCTAACAAACTTTAGTTGTAAAAAAATTTAGTTTAATTTACTAACTAGTATCTTCATAGTCAAGACAAACCTTATTCTTGGGAAGTTGTACTTAAGAATATTCAGAAAAAAACATATTCTCTTATTTTACAATTAAATTATGTAATTTTTGAAGATTATGTTAAAAGTCTGCCTTTTATAATATAGGGACTTGCTACATTTTTTTAAAGATTTACTTTATTGTTTTTGACACAGACAGAGAGAGTGATGGAGAAGGGGGAGGGCCCAGAATAGTCTCCATAGTTGTATGGCATCAGTTTTTTACATGGTTCATTACACAGAGGTGAGCGGGGGCCCACACAGGGCAGACACCAGGCTGGGGGCCTCCCACATGGGAGGCATGTGCCTGTAAGCTGGGAGCTAAACCAGGGACCTCTCACATGGAAGCTCACCCCAGTGAGAAGCAAATTGGGGCCACACCCCAGTTCAGCATATGATCTGCACGGGCCAGGGCCGGGATTTGTTCCTCAGACCTCTGGGGCTGCAAAGCGAGTGCTTAACCCACTGAGCCATCCTGGCTTCCCTGGGTCTTGATACTTTGAATGGCCTTCCAATTATAATACAAGTAGATCCTGCATTAAACTTAAAATTTTATTTTATTGATGAATTTTCAGGAAATAAAACTTTTGTTGTTGTTTTTAAGCTTTATTTTTATTGTTTGAGAAAAGGTGAGAGAGAGAGAGAGAAAGGGGGAAGGCCCAGAGCAGTTTCCATAGTTGTATATTATTAGTTGTGACACAGTTTCATTCCACACAGGTAGATGTGGGGCCACACAGGGCAGGAACCAAACTGGGGGCCTCCAGCATGGTAGGCGAGAACCTTCAATGCTGAGCCATTTTGGCAGTTGCCAGTTGCTGCTACAGTTCAGCATATGAGTTTGCACAGACCAAGGCAGGGGATCAAACCCCTGACCTTGCGATTGCGAGGCAAGCTCGCAATCACTGAGCTATCCTGGTATCCTTTTTCCATCCTTTCTTTGTTTTCATTTAAGTGAGCTAAAACCCTCAATGATCTGGGTAAGCACAAGGAAAAAAGGCAAGGTTGCCCTAAAGACAATGAAATATTAGTACTGAAATTGGACATTAAACCTGGAGCCAATAATGGTGAGATTTTTTAAAGATTGGCATGATAAATTTGACCCTGAAAGAATTACTCAGAAATTAATATTATCTCAATACTCACACACAAAAAAAAACTGGAAACAAACCACCATGAATAAAAGTCAGGAGGAATAACAAACTGCAAACGCAGACCACCAAAGATACCAGATATGAGAAGAATCAGTTTCAGAATAGGATATAACTATAATACATATAAAATACTTAAGAAATTTTAAAAACAAAATGAAACAAAGTAGAAAAAATAGGAAGCAGCATGAGACAAACAAAAATGATTAGGGAGACTTAGATTAAAGACTAAATACAACTTTAGAAAATAAAAAATAAAATTATTGAAAGAACAAACTCGGAGATGCACCAAACAGAAGATTAGACACATCTAGAGAAAAAAGAAAAGAAAAGAATTGGCAGGTAACTCTGAAGAAATTATACAAAATACAATATTTAAGAACAGGAAAGTGAAAAACATCTCAAAGTCCTTTTGCTTATCTGTGAAATTGTAGGAATTAAAATTCCTGCCCCATCTTCTTCAGTTTGCTACTAGATTCTAATTCATGAGAGCAATGCAAGGTATGTATGATAATAACCTATAGGTGGAAAATGCTATTGTACACCAACAAGGTATAATCAAGACTAATCTCTGCCCTTTCTGTCTATTTCTCTCAGGCTACCCTTATCTGAGTTATTTTTCTCTTCATTGCTTTTCTGCAAACTATGCTTGTTTGTTAGATGTTGATTTTCTCTGGATGTAATTATTGGGAGGCAAGGTGTATATACGCTGATTTGGCCCTTCCCCAATCTCTTAGGATTAGCTGAGGTACTTTTTCAAGTGTAGATTGGACAAACGTGGAACTATTTATCACACTGGTTAGGGGTGCTCAGTTTGGAGTTCATCCCTTGACTTGGGTAGCTCAGGGTACACATTTTACTCTAAGCTTTAGGAAACCCACAACCCAGAAAAAGCCATGAGCATGGGCTCTCCTACTGAGAAGCAGTGCTTATTATATAACGGTCATCCAGAGGATAAATTAGCCACAAATCTACCAAGACTCAGCTTCACAGATCTTATGGTTTGCAAATGGAAATCAAGACCTGAAGGGAATGCCAGGATAGCTCAGTGGTTGAGCTGTTGCCTCACAATTGTGAGGTCCGGGGTTTGATTCCCGGCCCCAGTTCCTGCTTGTGAAAACCCATATGCTGAACTGTAGCTCAATTGGTAACCACCAGAGTGGCTTAGCAGCAAAGGTTCTCCCATGTGGAGGCCCCCCAGTTTGGTTCCTGCCTCTCACAGCCCCACATCCACCTGTGTGGAATAAAACTATGTCACAACTAATGATGTACAACTATGGAAACTGCTCTGGGCCCTCCCTCTTCTCTTTTTTTATCTCTCTCTCTCTCTCTGTCACCTCCTGGAAAATAAAATAAATCTTTAAAAAAAATTAAATAAAATAAAAAAACTGGAAAACAACAGAATCTAAGGATTGAGGGCAAAGCATTCCCCTCTAGAAGAGGCCTCAGTGGTGCGGGGCAGGACATCCTCAGGCATCTTGTAGAGTAGACTAAAAGGGTATGACTTGAATACTGCCTTTCAGACAGAGCAACGATCCAGCACTAATCTTATAATTGTAGTAGTGCTGGGCATAGAAGCCTCACTTCCACATGGAGGGTAAGATATCATTGTTTTGGCTAAGAAAGTCGGCTCCAAAGCAGCAAGTCTCTGCCTGAGCTTTAAAAATATTGGTGCCTGGTCCTGACCACGGGATACGGGAATGGTCTAGATGCAGCCTGGCATCAGGGTCTCTGAAAGCTTCCTCGTGGCTTGAGTGTGCAGCCCAGGCTGAGAAGCTTTGAGAACTGTGATTCTTACACTGTAGCGTGCTTCAGCACTACCTGGAAGGCTTTTTATAGCACAGTTTGAATTCGAAGTTCTCAAAGTCTGTTCCTGTAACATCAGCATCATGTGGAGGTTGTTAGAAATGCAAATTCTCAGGTGCCTTGCGGCCCTAATAGATCTGAAACTCTAGGAGTGGGAGCCAGCAAATCCTAATTTAATAGGTCTTCCAGGTGAGTCTAATGCAGGCTAAACTCTGAGAACTCCTGCTGCAGATGGAGCCATTTTTTGTCTGGGTTAAATTCTAGTTGCGATACTTTCTAGCTCTGTGACTTAAATATGTTACTTCATCTTTTTGTTTCTATCATCAATAAAATGGGGCTAATAGGACCATCCTCATAGTATTATGTGGCTTAATGAGTAAAGGAGTAAAAGAGTAAGAGAATAAAATGAATAAAATAGCAAAAGCACAATGTGTTAAGCTTTATTATACCAATTTATTTATTTATTTTTTTAATATTATTATATTTTATTGTTAAATTTAATGGGGTGACATTGGTTGGTAACAATCAGACAGTTTCCCAATGGACAACTCCACATCACATCATATTATACCAATTTAAATTAAACTTCTAATATCACATTTACAGTCTACCTTTTAAAATCAGTAGTGATGCAAAACCTTGGGTACGTACGTCAATCACGTGGAGAGACATTTTAAAGTCCTGTTGCCCAACTCTCATCTCAGAGATTTAATTTCTTTTCCTCTGGAGCATTCTAATGTGCAGCCAAAGTTGAAAATCAGTGATTTACATTTGAGTTTTTAAGCCAGTTTGTGTATGCTTAGGTAGGTTTGTAATTTGTTGAATTCTACTGCAGAGATCTGTGCTAAGTAGGGAACCTCTAACATTAAGATTAGTTCAGTCGGGAGAGTTTACATTTATTCCCAGAGATTTTTCTTTAATCAATGACGGGTGTGTATATGTGCACACATGCACACACATACTCATAAAATAGAATGTGGAATTTCTGCTGCCTCTAAATATAAGCCTTTCCATTTTTAGTGGGGCTTACAAATAAACAATGACAAACTTCAGAGACATCTATAATCCAGACAACCAAAATGTTTCACTTATGCTGCATTTGAAATCTTGTATTTCAGTGTTTGTAAAGCAAGAACTAAATTAAGCTGTCCTTAAAACAAACAAACAAAAATAACCCCACCAAGTTTTAGAGAATGTGTTTGATTAAAAATTAGGATTCTGGGTCTTAAAAAGAAAATCTGACATGAAGCACTACGATGGAGTGAAATGAGCTCTAGAGATAAGAGTTCTAATCCTGTTTTGTCCTTAACCAATGTGTCACATATGCCTCAGACCCTTTGTTTAGGGCCTTTGCTTTCTCAGTCTGGTATCCAAAAAGCAACTGGTAGAACCTTTGAACTCTACTGTTCCTATTGCCTCTAGTATTTTATGAAAATGCCATTTTATGAAAATAGAGGGTGTCCAAAAAAATGTATACACATTTTAGCAGCAGATAATTCACATAATTTTCACTTTAGGTTTAACCAATTGAATATAATGGGTGATGTCTGGTGAACATGGAATGCCCTCTGCATTCACCAGACCTCACTCCATAGACTTTTAATACAGGGATATATAAAAGTTAACTATACAATACAAAACTGGCAGCAGTCAATGAATTGAAAATAACCATTGAACAAGGATATGCACAAATACCAAACTAAATGATCCTTGGTGTTTATGATTCCATTGCTTCCCATTGCCTGCAGTGCCTGGATCAGAATGGTCATCAGTTTGAAAACAGGCATTGGAGGAAAAAAGATGGCAGCATGAGAGGAGAACGCAGATAACTGCCTGGGAAGGGACTTGTGAACAGAGTGAAATCCACAAGGAAAACCCTGAAAAGCAACCTCAACTAAGAGAACCACACAACGCAGAACAACACCCAAAGGTTAGAGGGAAAAGGGGGAGAGCGGGAGAGGGAAGGGGAAGCAGTGGTTCGGGGTCAGAGACTCGGAGCACGACCCGGGGCTGGCAAAAACAAAGGGGGGTTGGGGGATTATGGTCAAAGTGGAGCTGGATTGAGGGTGGACTGGAAGCCAAGACCTAGGGAGAGTGGAAGCCCCACAAGACTGTGGACAATTTAACATCCGAACTTAAGTGACAGCACACAGTGCCCTAATCAGATCATGGAGCCTAAACTGGAACAGGGACTGTGGAGCAGGGTGGCTGCACTTCCCAGCGGGTGGGGTGAGAGCACGGATTCAGCCCACAACAGCTCAGCACCCCTGATTTACAAAGGAGATTGACTGTGAGGGAGCGCCTTCTGAAGACAGGGCTCTTGGAGTGAGGGCTGGGGCTTGAATGGACACAGCTACATTAGATGTGCTTAGAGTGAATCCGGCAGTCTCAGCAGAGCCACGAGCATAGAGCAGCTGCCAGCTAAGCTGCGGCCTGTGCACACAGGGTTTTCGGCACACCACCCACCGGGCCACCACGGTGCTGCTGCCGGCACGCGTGCACGCAACCAGGCTTTCGGCGCCCCTCCCACCAGGCCACTGTGGCACTGCTGCCCAATCGCGCAATTGGGCTGCCTACCAGGACTCCATGTTGCCAACGCCCGCACGCGTGACTGCTCGGCCGACTGGGCCTCTGCCAAACCCCAGCCCATCGAAGCGCTGCCCTGCAGGCGTGACTTGCAAATACTATTGAAGGAGGGGCAGCCAGGCAGAGGAGAGAAATACTGGAGCTACTATGCCCCACCCACACTGAACCACCAGCCCCCCTGCTGAAAAAGCAATCTGCTTTTGTGTCTCAGGCCTGCCCTAGCTCCTACTCACATGCCCCCATTCTTGGCCACACCTTCACTACCCTGCTATCTAACAGCTAAGACAGCAACCTGAAGTGCCCCAGGACACAGAAGCTGTCTGCTTCCCCCAACCCTCTCCCAAAATCTCCTTCTCCAACAACTGAGCCCAAAAGAAAAAAATGTAAAGAAATGCATCTGATAGGAAACCCCCCAAAGGGAAAACATACTCATGCCTAAAGCAAAAAGAACCACATCAATCACAATGCATACCTCAGAATCCAAAGCCCCTCCAGAAGATCAGGGGCAGTCTTTAGTAAAGGACCTTGCACACTTGGAATCAAAGCTAAGTGAAACAGAATTCAGGGCTGCAATACTCAAGACACTCAGAGAGCTCACTCAATGCTGGCAAAGTACCCAGACACAGTTAAATGACCTCAACAAAAAATTTTCTGAGCAAAATGAGTACTTTACCAATAAAATTGAGAAGCTAAATCAGAACCAAAGGAAACTCCTTGAAATGAAAGGCATCATGGGAGAGCTAAAAAAAGAACTGACCAGCATAGGAAACTGGGCTGACCAGCTAGAGGAAAGGATGAGTGAAATTTAAGATAGAAAGATGGAAATGTCACAGAGGGAAGAAGAAAGGGAAAGGAGAATCAAGAGAAATAAAAGAGCACTATAGGAACTCTCTGACTCCATCAGAAAGAACAATATTAGAATAATAGGGGTACCAGAAGGAAGCGAGATGAAATCTTCTCAGAGTCTACTAAAACAAATAGTGGATGAAAATTTCCCTAACCTGTGGAAAGAATTACAGCCCCAAATCCAAGAGGAAACATGAAGCCCTAACTACCTAGATCCTAGCAGATCTTCTCCAAGGCACATTGTTCTGAAGATGACAAAAATCAATGACAAAGAAAGAATCCTCAAGGCTGCCAGGGAAAAACAAAATATAACTTTCAAAGGAAAACCTATCAGGCTGTCACCAAACTTCTCAGCAGAAACTCTGCAAGCCAGGAGAGAGTGGAGCCCAATCTTCAAATAATTAAAAGAGAGAAATTTCCAGCCAAGAATTAACTATCCAGCAAAATTAACCTTTACATATGAAGGAGAAATTAAGGTCTTTACATATATACAGAAGCTGAGGGAATTCTCCAGCTCAAAACCGGCATTCCAAGAAATACTAAAGGAGGCTATCCGCCCTGAATCCAGAAATCAAAATAAATGGAGAAAAGTTGGGACAACAAAAAAATAAAAAGGAAAGAAGAAATGGATACAGGATATTCTCATATATCAATCATCACCCTGAATGTAAATGGACTGAATTCACCAATAAAGAGGCACAGGGTAGCAGACTGGATTAAAAAACAAAATACAACCATATGCTGCCTACAAGAGATACACCTCAGCCACAGGGACAAACATAGACTCAGGGTAAAAGGATGGAAAACAATACTCCAGGCAAATGGCCGTCAGAGAAAAGCTGGAGTGACCATACTGATTTCTGATGAAAAAGACATCAGGATAAAAAAAATAATAAGACATAACGATGTACATTACATCTTGATAAAAGGAACAATACACCAAGAAAACATGACACTCATCAATATATATGCTCCCAACCAGGAAGCACCAAAATTTATAAAGAAACTACTAACAGATCTAAAAGGAGAATTTGACAAAAATACAATTATAGTAGGGGATCTAAACACCCCTCTGACAACATTGGTCAGATCATACAAGCAGAAAATAAATAAGGAGATTGCAGCTTTAAATGATACATTGCAGGAAATGGACATAATTGACATTTACAGGTCATTTCATTCTACAACAAAGGCCTATACATTTTACTCTAGTGCACATGGAACATTTTCAAGGATAGACCATATCCTGGGACTTAAATCCAACCTCACCAAATTTATGGGCATCCAAATTATACCAAGTGTATTCTCAGACCACAAAGCATTGAAACTAGAGATCAATTGCAAAAGATCAAGTGCAGAGAGAACCACATATATGTGGAGATTGAACAACATGCTATTAAAAAGTGACTGGGTCAAAGAGGAAATAAAATAAGAGATTAAAATATTTGTAGAAATGAATGACAATGAAAACACGACATACCAAAATTTCTGGGACACAGCAAAAGCAGTATTAAGAGGGAAATTTATATCATTACAGGCCTATCTCAAGAAACAAGAAAAACTACAAGTAAACACCCTCACATCTTATCTTATAGAGCTAGAAAAAGAAGAACAGAGGTCCTCCAAAGCCAGCAGAAGAAAAGAATTAATAAAAATCAAAGCAGAACTTAATGAAATTCAGAATAAAAAAACAATAGATAAAATTAACACCACAAAGAGCTGGTTCTTTGAAAAAAATCAATAAAATTGACAAACCACTGGCTAGGCTCACCAAAGGACAAAGAAAAAAATCTCATATTTCCAGAATACCGGACGATAGGGGAGAGATTACAACTGATGCTGCAGAAATACAAACAGTCATAAGATATTATTATGAAAGACTCTATGCCAACAAATTTGATAACCTAGAGGAAATGGACAAATTTTTAGAAACATATAGTTTCCCTCAGGGGTCTCCAAACTTTTCAGCCCGCAGGCCGCATTAACTATCAAACAGCAGTTTGGGGGCCGACTACACAATTCAGGTCCAAATGAAAAAGAATCAAAACATAGATGTTGTTTTCAATTATTTATTTAATATTATTTTATTCAGATAAAAGGGTCTCCATGGGCCAGATGAGAGGGCCTTGCGGGCCACATCTGGCCCATGGGCTGTAATTTGGAGACCCCTCCTCCTAAACTGGACCAAGAAGATTTGGATAACCTAAATAGACCAATCAACAGTACAGAACTTGAAACAATTATCTAAAAATTGCCCAAAAGCAAAAGGCCTGGACCAGATGGCTTTACCAATGAATCCTACCAGTCATTCAAAGAAGAACTAAAGTCCATCTTCCTCAAACTACTCCAGGAAATTCAAGAGGAGGCAGTATTACCCAATTCTTTCTATGAAGCTAATGTCTCCCTAATACCAAAACTTAGGAAAGACAATACCAAAAAAGATAACTATAGGCCAATCTACCTAATGAACACTGATGCAAAAATCTTACATAAAATTTTAGCATACAGAATACAACAATGCATTAAAAATATCATTCACCATGACCAAGGGGGTTTCATCCCAGGGGCACAAGGATGGTTCAACATATGCAAATCAATCAATCTAATCAAGCACACAAACCACACAAAGGATAACACCACATGATTATCTCAATTGATGCAGAAAAAGCATTTGACAAGATACAACACCCATTTATGATAAAAACACTGAATAAATTGGGAATTGAAGGAAAGTTCCTCAACTTAATTAAGGCCATATATGACAAACCCTCAGCAAATATTATTCTGAGTGGGGAAAAGCTGAAGCCTATTTTCCTAAAATCAGGAACAAGACAGGATGCCCCTGTCACCACTGCTGTTCAAGATAGCTAGAAGTTCTAGCCAGAGCAATCAGACAAGAGAAAGGAATAAAAGGTATTAGAATTGGAAGAGAAGAAGTTAAACTGTCACTCTTTGCAGATGACATGATCCTGTATATAGAAAACTCTAAAGACTCTATCAGAAATCTATTACAAATAATAGACAAATACAGTAAAGTCGCAGGCTACAAAATCAATGTCCCAAAATCAACTGCATTTTTGTATGCCAACAATGAAACTTCAGAAAGAGAGATGAGAAGATCCAATCCCTTTGCCATTGCAAACAAAAAAGAAAATGAAATATCTAGGAATAAATCTAACAAAGAACATGAAGAATTTATACAATGAAAACTATAAGACACTCTTAAAAGAAATTAAAGAGAACACAAAGAAATGGAAAGACATTCCATGTTCATGGACTGGAAGAATCAACATAGTTAAAATGGCCATACTCCCCAAAGCAATATACAGATTCAGTGCCATTCCCATCAAAATCCCACAGTCATTCTTTCAAGAAATAGATTTTTAAAATCATCAAATTTATATGGAACCACAAAAGACCACGAATCACAAAAGCTATCCTAAGAAAGAAGGATAAAGCTGGGGGCATCTCACTGCCTGACATTTATCTGTACTACAAAGCATCAGTCATCAAAACAGCTTGGTACTGGCAGAAAAACAGACCCACGGACCAATGGAACAGAATTGAAAACCCAGAAATAAACCCACAAATTTATGGACAGATTATTTTTGATAAAGGAGCAAAATAATATACAGTGAGGAAAAGAAAGCCTCTTCAGTAAATGATGCTGGGAAAATTGGAAAACCACATGCAAAAGGCTGAATGGG
>PVKE010040306.1:0-14649 GCA_004027555.1 Craseonycteris thonglongyai
CCCCCACAACTCTCCCTACCCCCTTCTCCCCCTTCTCCAGGTAACCACCAAACTATTGAGTGTGTCCATAATGCTGGTGCCCTCTCCCTCCTCCCCTCTCTCTCCTTCCCTCCTCCTCCCCTTCCCTCAGGCAATCACAAAGTTATTGAGTGTGTCCATAGGTCTCTGTGTCTTTGTTACTTTCAATTTTATATTCCACCTATAAGTGAGGTCATATGTTTCCTGATTCTTTCAGTCTGACTTACTTCACTTAATAATATGGTATCTAGGTCCATCCATGTTGTCACAAATGACTGTATTTAATAGTTTCTTATTGCTGAGTAGTATTCCATTGTGTAAATGTACCACATCTTCTTTATCCAGTCATCTATTGAAGGGCATTTTGGTTGTTTCCATGTTCTGGCCACTGTGAACAGTGCTGCGATGAACATGCAGGTACAAACATCTTTAAAGATTAAGGTTTTCAGGTTTTTTGGGTAGATGCCCAGTAGAGGGATGGCTGGATCATATGGTAATTCCATTCGTAATTTTTTGAGGAACTTCACACAGCCTTCCATAGTGGTTGTACCAGTTTACATTCTCACCAGCAGTGTATGTGGGTTCCCTTTTATCCACAGTGTCTCCAGCACTTGTTATCCCTTGTCTTGTTGATTATAGCCATTCTAACAGGTGTAAGATGGTATCTCATTGTGGTTTTTATTTGCATCTCCCTAATTGCTAGTGAAGTGGAGCATTTTTCCATATATCTGTTGGTCATATGTATGTCTTCATGAGAGAAGTGTCTGGTAAGGTCATCTGCCCATTTTTTAAATTGGATTGCTTGTTTTTTTCTTATTGAGTTGTACAAGTTCTTTGTATATTTTTAATATTAGCCCCTTATCAGAGGCATTGTTTGCAAATATTTTTTCCCAGTTGGTTGGTTGCCTCTTTGCTTTGTTGATGGTTTCCTTTGCAGCACAGAAGCTTTTTAGCTTAATAAGGTACCATTTGTTTATTTGTGCTTTTACTTACCTTGCCATTGAGGTCAGATTCATAAAGTCCTCCCAGAAATCCCTAGTCTATAAGTTTAGAGCCAATGTTTTCTTCTATGCAATTTATTGTTTCCTTTCTTATTTGGAGGTCTTTAATTCGTTTTGAGTTAATTTTGGTATATGGTGAGAGATCGCAGTTCACATTCAGCCTTTTGCATGGGGTTTTCCAATTTTCCCAGCGCTATTTACTGAAGAGGCTTTCTTTACCCCACTGTACATTTTTTGATCCTTTATCAAAAATAATCTGTCCATAAATTTTTGGGTTTATTTCTGGGTTTTCAATTCTGTTCCATTGGTCCATGGGTCTGTTTTTCTGCCAGTACCAAGCTGTTTTGATTACTGAGGCTTTGTAGTACAGATAAAAGTCAGGCAGTGAGATGCCCCCAGCTTTATCCTTCTTTTTTAGAATAGCTTTTGAGATTCGTGATCTTTTGTGGTCCCATATAAATTTGATGACTTTTTAAATCTATTTCTTGAAAGAATGACTGTGGGATTTTGATAGGAATGGCATTGAATCGGTGTATTGCTTTGGGGAGTATGGCCATTTTAACTATGTTGATTCTTCCAATCCATGAAAATGGAATGTTTTTCCATTTCTTTGTGTCCTCTTTAATTTCTTTTAAAAGTGTCTTATAGTTTTCAGTGTATAAGTCCTTCACGTCTTTGTTAGATTTATTTCTAGGTATTTCATTTTCTTTGTTTGCAATGACAAAGGGAATAGATATTCTCATCACTCTTTCTAAAGTTTCATTGCTGGCATACAAAAATGCAGTTGATTTTGGGACATTGATTTTGTAGCCTGCAACTTTACTGTATTTGTCTATTATTTGTAATAGATTTCTGATAGAGTCTTTAGCGTTTTCTATATACAAGATCATGTCATCTGCAAAGAGGGACTGTTTAACTACTTCTCTCCCAATTTTAATAATTTTTATTCCTTTCTCTTGTCTGATTGCTCTGGCTAGAACTTCTAGAACTATGTTGAACAGCAGTGGTGACAGGGGCATCCCTGTCTTGTTACTGATTTTGGGAAAATAAGCTTCAGCTTTTCCCCATTCAGTATAATATTTGCTGAGGGTTTGTCATATATGGCCTTTATTATGTTGAGGTACTTTCCTTCAATCCTCATTTTATTCAGTGTTTTTATCATAAATGGGTGTTGTATCTTGCCCAATGCTTTTTCTGTATCAATTGAGATAATCATGTGGTTTTTATACTTTGTTTGGTTTATGTGGTGCATTACATTGATTGATTTGCATATGTTGAACCATCCTTGTGTCCCTGGGATAAATCCTACTTGGTCATGGTGAATAATCTTTTTTTTTTTTAAATATATTTTTATTTATTTTTATTTTTGACAGAGAAAGAGAGAGAGATACAGAGACAGAGAGAGAACTGAACTGGGGGAGCTCCCAGTTCAGCATATGGTTCCGCACGGGCCAGGGCCGGGATTTGATCCCCGGTCCCCAGCGCTGCAAAGTGAGCGCTTAACCCACTGAGCCATCCCGGCTTCCCCTGAATAATCTTTTTAATGCATTGTTGTATTCTGTTAGCTAAAATTTTACTTAAGATTTTTGTGTCAGTGTTCATCAGTGAGATTGGCCTATAGTTTTCCTTTTTGGTATTTATTGTCTTTTCCAGGTTTTGGTATTAGGGTGATATTAGCTTCATAGAAAGAGTTGGATAGTACTTCCTCCTCTTGAATTTTCTGAAGTAGTTTGAGGAGGATGGGTGTTAGTTCTTCTTTGAATGACTGGTAGAACTCATTGGTAAAGCCATCTGGTCCAGGCCTTTTGCCTTTGGGCAATATCTGGATAATTGTTTCAAGTTCTGTACTGTTGATAGGTCTGTTTAGGTTATCCAAAAAGCTTCTTGGTTCAGTTTAGGTAAACTATATGTTTGTAAAAATTTGTCCATTTTCTCTAGGTTGTCAAATTTGTTGGCATAGTGTTTTTCATAATAATCTCTTATAATTGTTTGTATTTCTGCAGCATCAGTTGTAATCTCTCCCCTATTGTCCCGTATTCTGGAAATACGAGATTTTGCTCTTTGTCCTTTGCTGAGCCTAGCCAGTGGTTTGTCAATTTTATTTATTTTTTTCAAATAACCAGCTCTTTGTGGCATTAATTTTATTTGTTGTTTTTCTATTCTGAATTTCATTATGTTCTAGTTTGATTTTTATTAATTCTTTTCTTCTGCTGGCTTTGGGGGACCTCTGTTCTTTTTCTAGCTCTATAAGGTGAGATGTGAGGGTGTTTACTTGTAGTTTTTCTTGTTTCTTGAGATAGGTCTTAATGATATAAATTTCCCTCTTAATACTGCTTTTGCTGTGTCCCAGAAATTTTGGTACGTCGTGTTTTCATTGTCATTTGTTTCTACAAATTTTTTAATTTCTTGTTCTATTACCTCGTTGACCCAGTCACTTTTTAAAAGCATGTTGTTCAATCTCCATGTATATGTGGTTCTCTCTGAACTTGATCTATTGCAATTGATCTCTAGTTTCAACGCTTTGTGGTCTGAGAATACACTTGGTATGATTTGGATGCCCTTAAATTTGGTGAGGTTGGATTTAAGTCCCAGGATATGGTCTATCCTTGAAAATGTTCCATGTGCACTAGAATAAAATGTATAGCCCTTTTTTGTAGGATGGAATGACCTGTAAATGTCAATTATGTCCATTTTCTACAATGTATCTTTTAAAGCTGCAATTTCCTTATTTATTTTCTGCTTGGATGATCTGTCCAATGTTGTCAGGAGGTGTATATATTTCCTACTATTATTGTATTTTTGTCAAATTCTTGTATTAGATCTGTTAGTAGTTGCTTAATATGTTTTGGTGCTTCCTGATTGGGAGCATATATATTGATGAGTATCATGTTTTCTTGTTTTATTGTCCCTTTTATGAAGATGTAATGTCCACCTTTATATTTTGTTTTGTTTTTTATTCTGATGCATTTTTCGTCAGAAATCAGTATGGCCATTCCAGCTTCTCTCTCTCTCTGCCATATGCCTGGAGTATTGTTTTCCATTCTTTTACCCTGAGTCTATGTTTGTCCCTGTGGCTGAGGTGTGTTTCTTGTAGGCAGCATATGGTTGAATTTTGTTTTTTAATTCAGTCTGCTACTCTGTGCCTCTTTATTGCTGAATTCAGTCCATTTACATTCAGGGTGATGATTGATATATGAGGATATCCTGTATCCATTTCGTCTTTCCTTTTTTTTTTTTTGTTGTTGTTGTCCCACCTTTATTCCATTTGTTTTGATTTCTTGATTCAGGCCAAATAGCCTCCTTCAGTATTCCTTGGAGTGCCAGTTTTGAGCTGGAGAATTCCCTCAGCTTCTGTATATCTGAAAAGGCCTTAATTCCACCTTCGTATCTAAAGGTTAATTTTGCTGGATAGTTAATTCTTGGCTGGAAATTTCTCTCTTTTAATATTTTGAAGATTGGGCTCCACTCCCTCCTGGCTTGCAGAGTTTCTGCTGAGAAGTCTGGTGACAGCCTGATAGTTTTTCCTCTGAAAGTTCTATTTTGTTTTTGTCTGGCAACCTTGAGTATTCTATCGTTGTCATTGGTTTTTATCATCTTCAGAACAATGTGCCTTGGAGAAGATCTGCTAGGGTCTAGGTAGTTAGGGCTTCTGCTTTCCTCTTGGATTTGGGGCTGTAATTCTTTCCACAGGTTAGGGAAATTTTCATCCACTATTTGTTTTAGTAGACTCTGAGAAGATTTCATCTCGCTTCCTTCTGGTAACCCTATTATTCTTATATTGTTCTTTCTGATGGAGTCAGAGAGTTCTTGTAGGGCTCTTTCCTTTGTATTGATTCTCATTTCCCTTTCTTCTTCCCTCTGTGACATTTCCATGTTTCTATCTTCGATTTCACTCATCCTTTCCTCTAGCTGGTTAGCCCTGTTTCCTATGGTGGTCAGTTCTTTTTTCACCTCTCCCATGATGCCTTTCATTTCAAGGAGTTCCTTTTGGTTCTGCTCTAGCTTCTCAATTTTATTGATAAAGTACTCATTTTGCTCAGAAAATTTCTTGTTGAGGTCATTTAACTGTGTCTGGGTACGTTCCAGTATTGAGTGAGCTCTCTGGGTGTCTTGAGTATTGCAGCCCTGAATTCTGTTTCACTTAGATTTGATTCCAAGTGTGCAAGCTCCTTTACTAAAGAATGCTCCTGATCGTCTTAAGGGGCTTTGGATTCTGAGGTGTGCATTGTTTTTGATGTGGTTCTTTTTGCTTTAGGCATGAGTATGTTTTTCCTCTGGGGGGTTGCCTATCAGATGGGCTTCTCTATTTTTTCTTTTGGGCTCTGTGTGGGAGAAGGAAATTTTTGGAGAGGGTTGGGTGAAGCAGACAGCTTCTGTGTCCTGGGGCACTTCAGGCTGTTTTCTTAGCTGTTAGATAGCCAGGTATTGAAGGTGTGATGGAGGATGGGGGTTGTAATTAGGAGCAGGGCAGGCCTGAGACACAATAGCAGATTCCTCTTTCAGCAGGGGGGCTGGTGGTTCCGTGCGGGTGGGGCGCAGGAGCTCCGGTCCTTCTCTCCTCCGCCTGGCTGCCCCTCCTTCAATCGTATTTGCAAGCTGCACCCACAGGGCTGCGCTTGGATGGGGTGAGGCTTGGCACAGGCCCGGTCGCCCATGCAGTCGTGCATGCGGGCGTTGGAGCTGCGGCATCCAGGTCAGCAGCCCAATTGTGCAGGCAGGCAGCAGTGCTGTGGTGGATGGTGGACGGGGCGCCGAAAGGCCAGTTGCGCTCTTGGGAGCATCACCATGGGAGACCAGTGGGCGGGGCGCTGAAAGCTGGTGTGGCATGCAGGCAGCAGCGCTGGAGCTGCCTGGTGGGTGGGATGCCGAAAGCCTGGTGTGTGCATGAGTGCAGGCAGCGGCGCCAGGGCGGCCCGGTAGGTGGGGTGCCAAAAGCCCTGTGTGCATAGGTCGGAGCTTGGCTGGCAGCCGCTCTATGCTCCCGGCTCTTTTGAGACTGCCCGATTCACTCTCAGCACGTCTAATGCAGCTATGTCCATTCAAGCCCTAGCCCTCAGTTCAAGAGCCCTGTCTTCAGAAGGCGCTCCCTCACAGTCAATCTCCTTCATAAATCAGGGGTGCTGAGCTGCTGTGGGCTGAATCACTGCTCTCACCCAGCCTGCCAGGAAGTGCCGCCACCCTGCTCCACAGTCCCAGTTCCACTTTAGGCTCCATGATCTGCTTAGGGCACTGCGTGTGCTGTCCCTTTAGTTCGCATGTTAAATTGTCCACAGTCTTGTGGGGCTTCCAGCCCACCCTCAATCTAGCTCCACTTTGACAGTAGTCTCCCAAACCCCCTTTGTTTTTGCCAGCCCCAGGTTACGCTCTGAGTCTGTCCCCAAACTGCTGCTTCCCCTTTCCTCTCCTGCTCTCCCCCTTTTCCTCTATCCTTTGGGTGTTGTTCTGCGTTGTGTGGTTCTCTTAGTTGAAGTTGGTTCTCAGGGTTTCCCCCGTAGATTCCACATTGTTCACAAGTCCCTTCCCAGGCAGTTATCTGCGTTCTCCTCTCATGCCACCATCTTTTTTCCTCCTTAATTGTTAATTTATTGGAGTGACATTGGTTGACAATAATTATATCGGTTCCAGGTGTACAATTCTATATTACATTGTCTATTCATTGCATCATGTGCTCACTACCCAGAATCAGCTCTCTTTTCATCACTATGTATTCTATGATTCCTTCCACTTCTCCCCTCCCACTCACCTTCTTTTTTATTCTCACGTAAGCACTAAATTGTTGACTGTGTCCATGAGTTTTTGTTACTTTGTTACTTTCAATTTTATATACCACTTATAAATGAGGTCACATGTTTCTTGATTCTTTCAGTCTGATTACTATGCTTAATAAAATGGTTTCAAGGTTTGTCCATGTTGCCACAGATGGCTGTATTTTATCTTTCCTTTTCAATGAGTAGTATTCCATTGTATAAATGTACCACAACATCTTTATCCAGTCATCTATCAAAGAACATTTTGGTTACTTCTATGACTTGACCACCATGAATAGTGCTGCGATTAGCATTAGGGGTACATACCAGTATATCTTTGAGGGTTAGTGTTTTTAAGTTATTTTGGTAGGTTCCTAGAAGAGGGATTGCTGATTCATATGACAATTCCATTCTTAGTTTTTAAAGAAATCTCCATTCTGCCTTCCACAGTGGTTGTACCAGTTTACATTCCCATTAGCAGTGTATGACGGTTTCTCTTTCTCCACAGCTTCTCCAGTATTTGTTATTCCTTCTCTTGTTGATGATAGCCATTCTAACAGGTGTGATGTGGTATCTCATTTTGTTTTTAATTTTCATCTCCCTAATTGCTAGTGATATTGAGCACTTTTTCATATATCTGTTGGCCATTTGTATGTCTTCATGGGAGAAGTGTCTGTGTAGGTTTTTTTGCTCATATTTGAACTGAATCATTTTTTTATTATTGATTCTGTTGAGTTGTATGAGTTCTTTATATTTTAGATATTAGTCCCTTATCAGAGGCATTGTTTGCAAATATTTTCTCCCATTCAGTTGGTTTCCTTTTTATTTTGTTGATGGTATCCTTTGCTGTGCAGAAGCTTTCTAGTTTGATACAGTCCCATTCATTTACTTTTACTTTTACTTCTCTTGCCTATGGGGACAAGTTTATAAGGTGCTCTTTGAGCCCAAAATCCATAAGTTTGATACCGATGCTTTCTTCTATGCACTTTGTTGGTTCAGGTCTTAAGTGGAGTTTTTTAATCCACTGTGAGTTAATTTTGGCATGTGATGACAATTCACAGTCCAGATTTACTATTTTGCATGTGGTTTTCCAATATTCCAAGCAACATTTACTAAAGAGGTTTTCTTTTCTCCATTGTATATTTTTTCTTCCTTAGTCAAAAATTATCTGTTCATATGTTTGTGGGTTTATGTCTAGGTTTTCAACTCTGTTCCGTTGGTCTGTATGTCTATTTCTTTTGTGTGTGTGTCAATATTAGGCTGTTTTGATTATATTGAATTTTTGTAGTTAGACTGAGGTTGGGGAGCACAATGTTTCCAGCCTTATTCTTTTTTTTAAGTTTACTTTTGGGATTTGGGGTCTTTTGTAGTTTATATGAATTTGATGACTTTTTAAATCTATTTCTCAAAAAAATGTCTGTGGAATTTTGATGGGAATTGCATTACATCTGTATATAGCTTTGGATCATATGACAATTTTAACTACGTTGTTTCATCCAACCCATAAATATGGAATATGTTTTTTGTATTCTTTTCAATTTCTTTTAATAATGTCTTATAGTTTACCATGTATAAGTTTTTCACACTCTTTTTTATGTTTCTTCCAAGAATTGTATTCTTTTTGTTTTGAATGAAAAGGTATTGTTCTTCTCATTTCTTTTTCTGAAGTTTCATTGTTTGTATATAAAAATGTGGATTTTTGTACATTGATTTTGTATCTTGCAAATTTACTGTATTTATTTATTATTTCTCATAGTTTTCTGGTAGAATCTCCAGGGTTTTTTATGTAAAGGATCATGTTGTCAGCAAAAAAGTGACAGTGTAACTTCTTCATTCCCAATTTGGATGCCTTTTATTTCTTACTTTGGCCTGATAGCTCTGTCTAGGTCTTCCAGCACTATGTTGAATAACAGTGGAAACAGGGACATTAATTTGTTGTTCCTGATTTTAAAAGAAAAGTTTTCAGTTTTCCCTCATTCAGTAAGACTTTCACTGAGGGTTTGTCATATAGGCCCTTCATTATGTTGAAGTACTTTCCTTCTATGCTCATTTAATTAACTGTTTTAATCATAAATGGATGTTGTATCTTGTCAAATGCCTTTTTCTGCGTCAATTGATATAATCATATAATTTTTTATATTTTATTTTGTTTATGTGGTGTATTACATTGATCAATTTGCATATGTTGAACCATCCTTGTGCCCCTGGAATATAGTCCCACTTGATCATGTTGTATAATCTTTTGAAAGCATTGTTGTGTTCTATTTTTTAGTATTTTGTTTAGAATTTTTGCATCAGTGTTAATCAACAATATTGATCTATAGTTTTCTTTTTTCTGATGTCCTTACCAGATTTTGGTATTAGGAAAATGTTGGCCTCATAAAATGAGTTGGTAAGTATTGCCTCTTCTTCTATTTTTTGGAAAAGTTTGAGGAAGATGGGTGTTAGGTCCTCCTTAAATGTCTGGTAGAACTCATTAGTGAGACCATCTGGTCCTGGACTCTTGCTCATGGGGAGGTTTTGGATAATTGTTTCAATTTTCTTACTGTTGGCTGGTCTGTTTAGATTACCCAGTTATTCTTGATTCAATCTAGGTAGACTATATGTTTCTAAAAACTTGTCCATTCCTTCTAGGTTGCAAAATTTGGTGGCATAGAAGCCTTCATAGTATTCTTGTATAATTCTTTGTATTTCTGTGGTACCACTTATGATTTTTCCTCTTTCATTTCTAATTTGGATTTTTTGTATCTTTTCTCTTTTTCCCTTTGTGAGGCTAGATAGGGGTTTGTCAATTTTATTAATTTTTTCAAACAACCAGCTCTTTGTTTCATTAATATTTTTTTCTATTGTTTTTCTGTTCTTTCTATCATTTAGTTCTGCTTTAAATTTTATTATTTCCTTTCTTTTGCTGACTTTGGATGTTTTTGTTCTTTTTTCTCTAGTTCTTTAAGATGTGATATTAGGTTGTTTGCTTGTAATTTTTCTTATTTCTTGAGACAAGCCTATAGTGATATAAATTTTTCTCTTATTACTGATTACGTTGCATCCCAGTAATTTTGGTATGTTGTGTTTTCATTGTTGTTCATTTATATGTATTTTTATTCTCTTCTTTTATTTCTTCATTGCTCCAGTAATCTTTTAATAACACCTTGTGTAATCTCCATGTATATGGGTTTTGTTTTGTTTTTTTCCTTCTTTCTTTTTGTAGATGATCTTTAATTTCAAAGCTTGTGATCAGAGAATACACTTGGTATGATTTCAATCTTCTTAAATTTGCTGAGGCTAGTTTTGTATCTCAGCATGTGGTCTAGACTTGAGAATGTTTCATGTGTACCAGAAAAGAATGTATAGTCATGTGTTATAGAGTGAAATATCCTGTAAATATCAACTATGCCCAATTGCTATAATGTGTCATTTAAAACTGTTATTTTCTTATTTATTTTATGTTTCAATGATGTTCCATGACTGTCAAGGTGGTGTTTAAGTCCCCTACTATAAGTATGTTTTTGTCAGTTTCTCATTTTAGATCTGTTAGTAGTTGCTTTGTAAATTTTGGTGCTTCTTGGTTGGGGACATGTATATATATTAATGTCATGTCTTCTTGCTTTATTGTCCTTTTTTATCATTATACAATGTCCATCTTTGTTTCTTTATATCTTTTTGATCCTGAAGTTTATTTCTTCAGATACAAATATAGCTTTACCTGCTTTTCTCTGGATGCCATGTGCTTGGAGTACATTTTTTTTACTCTTTCACTTTGAGTTTGTGTTTGTTCTTGTAGCTGAGGTGTGTCTCTTGTAGGGAGAATAAGGATGGTTTTTGTTCTTTAATTTAGTTTGCTACTCCATGTCTTTTTATTGGTAAGTTCAGTCCATTTACATTTAAGGTGGTGATTGATATATGAGAATTTCCTATGGCCATTTTCTCTTTTGTTTCCTAGTAGCTCTTTTTCGATTTTGATTTCTTCATTGCTTTATTATTCCCAGGGATTATTTTAGTTTGATGGTGTTTTTGACTGCCACCTCCCTCCCCATTCTCTCTGTTATGTCTCCTACTTCTAAAATATTTTTGAATGATTACCATGAACTTTATGTAAAATAAATTTTCATGTGTGTAATGGTTCATTTTTTTAACAATGTTTATTATGTCCATTCTTTTTGGAAATTTAAAGCTTTACTTCCTCCCCTTTCATGTTTTTGTTGTTCCAGTTTTATCTCTATTTATTTTTACATTTTATTTAAGGTCCAATAACCTCCTTCAGTATTTCTTGAAATGCTGGCCATGTATAGGTCTCCTGATCCTGATATTTTAGTTTCTGTATATCTTAAAAGGTATTTATCCTCCTTCATATCTAAAGGATAACTTTGCAGAGTAGATGATTCTTGGCTGGTAATTTATCTACTTTAATATTTTGAATACTTGATTCTACTCTCTTCTTGCCTGTAGAGTTTCTGTTGAGAAATCTGATGATAGTTTTATAGGCTTTTCTTTATAGGTTATAGTGTTCTCTTTTTCTGGCTGCCTTGAGGATTTTTTCTTTGTCTTTGACATTTGACGTCTTCAATATAATGTGGCTTGGAGAGGGTCTGCTAGGATTCAAGTAGCTAGGTATCCTGTTTTCTGCTTGAATTTGATGTTCCAGTTCTTTACATGAATTTTGGAATTTCTCATCTATTATTGGTTTCAGCAAATTATCTGTGCCCCTCCTGTCCTCTGCTCCCTTTGGAATACTTATTATTCTTATGTTTATTCTTCGTTTTCTTTTTTTTTTTAAGATTATAGTCATTTTTATTTACTGTTATTTTATTTTATTTTTTGACAGAGAGAGATACAGAGACAGAGACAGAGAGAGAACTGAGCTGGGAGAACTCCCCAGTTCAGCATATGGGTCCACACGGGCTGGGGCTTGGATTCAATCCTCGGTCCCCGGCACTACAAAGTGAACGCTAAACCCACTGAGTCATCTCGGCTTCCCATGTTTATCTTTCGAAATGAGTAAAATAGTTCTTGTAGATATCTCTCATTTCTTTTAATCCTTAGGTTTCTTCTTGCTTTTGTGATATTTCCAAATTTCTGTCTTTTATTTCAGTAATTCTTTGGTCCATCAGGTCAGCTCTGCTTCCTCTGCTAGCTATTTCATTTTTCATTTCTTTTATTGTGTTGTTTATATCCAGAATTTCTGTTTGCTTCTTTTTTATAGATTCAGTTTTCTTTCTGAAATCTCTTAACTTACTCTGTGTGCTCTGCCAATGTTCTTTAATCTATTCTAGTGTTTTTAGAATTGCAGTCTTGAATTTTATATTATTTAACTCATATGTTTCCATCTCTTCAAGTTCTTTTTCTCGATATTTTTTATTTTCTTCCTGAGCACGTTTGTACAGAAGGGTATTCATTGCTGTCGGAGCTTTTTTTTTTCCTGGACATGAAGACTTTTCTCCTTGTAGATGTGAAGAAACCTTTCTTTAACTGCCTAGCTGGTGTTGCTTCAGTGTCATACAATATTTTATCTTGCTTATTTGGTTTTATCAGAGTGGGAGAATACTTAGATGGTGAGCTTGTCTTTGACTTAGTCACCTTAGTCTCTGTATGCCTCCTCTTTGAGAATATGTGATAGTATTTTATGCCTCCGAGATGTCACTGCAGTCAAAAGCTGCCATGCTTGTGCTTCAGTTTTCCTAGATCCCTCTGGTGGCTTCAGAGAGAAGAATGAGGGCAGGGTTTGTTGGGAAAGGTGCAGGTCTATTTGCATCACAAAGTAACAGCAGCTTTTCTTTGCTGGCTTCAGTGGGAGGAGTGAAGGCAGGGTTTGTTGGAAAAGGCACAAGTGTGAGTGTGTCGCAGGGTAAAGGTAGCTTCCTGGCAGCAGCTCACTGAAAGCAAGCTATGCTCTGGGTGAAGCCAGTGGGGTGAGCCCTGGGAGATAGCAAAGGGAAGCAGCCAGGCTCTGTGGCCAAGGCCATTCAGTTCTCTGTATGGGTCCCCACCTGATCGAGGGCTACTCTGAGCCTCAGCTGCCAGCACAATCCAAGTTCTGGCACTCCAGCCACTGGAACACCCACCTCTGGCTCCAGTTACTGGCTTCACTCTCCATAGGCCCCCAGCTCCAGCCATCTGACCCACGTACCAGCAACTGGACACTCACTTCGGTCATTTGTTCTGATCTCTGGCTGCTGCTGGTGACTCTCTCCAGTTTCCTGCCCCACACTCTGGCAGCCCTCACCATGCCATGGCTGCTCCCCCACACTCCCACCAGGGTCTCTCCCCACAGTCAGCTGCACCTGCTTTTTCTGTCCACTCCGTGCTCTGGCCATCTAAACCTCTGCCTCTGTCCATTCCAGGCCTCCAACCCATCCAGAGTCATTCAGCACCTCAACCTGCACCCCCACACTCCCACCTCAGTCACTCTCTCCTCTGTAGGACTTGGATCAGCCTCTGGATCAGCCTCTGGGTTGGTCACTGGGTGGATCTCCGGGTTGTGCTCTGCGGCATCTCCACATTGCTCCCTTTCTTTCTCTCTCACTTGCCTCCCTTTCTCCAGCTTTAGGTATTTTCTTGTGATGATTGTGTCCCACAGCCAAGGATGTGTGTTGACTAGGGATTCTCTGGTTGAATTTTAGTTGTTTAATTTGTTGTCTTTCCAGGAGAGGTTTCAAAAGCTCCTCTTATGCTGACATCTTCATCACATAGAAGTCTTACCTTTAATTCACATTGTATAGTATCACTCAAATTTCCCTCATTAACGTCACATTACGGAGGCCTCACTTGATATTACTATAACTATTGTTGCTAAGGAAATACCAAGACAAAATGTTGTTTCTGAAAGAAAAGCCTGATATTAGTGCTAAATCATGACCTGAGAATAGTAGTAATATTTAATACTTTCTAGAGGCTACTGACTCATATTCTTCTTTCAGTTCAGTTTGATTAAAACAAACAAACAAACAAACAAACAAAGAAGAAGAAGCAAGGATGCAAAGAAAGAGAGAAAGAAAGAAAGAAAGAAAGAAAGAAATTAAGAAAGAAAGAAAGAATAGACAAATTTCTAAAAACATATAGTCTACCTAAACTGAACCAAGAAGATTTGGATAGCCTAAACAGACCAATCAACAGTAGAGAACTTGAAACAATTATCCAAAAATTGCCCAAAGGCAACAGGCCTGGACCAGATGGCTTTACCAATGAGTTCTACCAGTCTTTCAAAGAAAAACTAATGCCCATTCTCCTTAAACTATTCCAGAAAATTCAAGAGGAAGCAGTACTATCCAACTCTTTCTATGAAGCTAATATCACCCTAATACCAAAACCTGGGAAAGACAACACCCAAAAGGAAAACTATAGGCCAATCTCACTGATGAACACTGATGCAAAAATCTTAAATAAAATTTTAGCTAACATAATACAACAATGCATTAAAAAGAGTATTCAACATGACCAAGGGGGATTCATCCCAGGGGCACAAGGATGGTTCAACATACGCAAATCAATCAATATAATCCAGCACATAAACCAAACAAAGGATAAAAACCACATGATTATCTCAATTGATGCAGAAAAAGCATTGGACAAGATACAACACCCATTTATGATAAAAACACTGAATAAAATGGGAATTGAAGGAAAGTACCTCAACTTAATTAAGGCCATATATGACAAACCCTCAGGTAATATTATACTGAATGGAAAGAAGCTGAAGCCTATTTTCCTAAAATCAGGAACAAGACAGGGATGCCCCCTGTCACCACTGCTGTTCAACATAGTTCTGGAAGTTCTAGCCAGAGCAATCAGACAAGAGAAAGGAATAAAAGGTATTAGAATCGGGAGAGAAGAAGTTAAACTGTCACTCTTTGCAGATGACATGATCCTGTATATAGAAAACTCTAAAG
>PVKE010040307.1:0-14648 GCA_004027555.1 Craseonycteris thonglongyai
AGAGAGAGAGATACAGAGACAGAGAGAGAACTGAACTGGGGGAGCTCCCAGTTCAGCATATGGTTCTGCACGGGCCAGGGGCGGGATTCGATCCCCGGTCCCCAGCGCTGCAAAGTGAGCGCTTAACCCACTGAGCCATCCCGGCGTCCCCATGTTAGCTATTTTTTAAGATATATTTTTATTATTTTGACAGAGAAAGAGAGACATACAGAGAGAGAGAGAGAAGGAGGAGGGCCCAGAGCAGTTTCCATAGTCGCATGTCATCAGTTTTCTGCATAGTTTAATTCCACAGGTGGGTGCAGGCTGCACGGTGTGGGAACTGGGCCAGGGCCTCCTGCATGGGAGGGACTGGGAAGCTTGCTCCAACAAGAACTGAACTGGAATACTTACAGTACCTGGCAAGGGAGACACCATGATCACGAAGGTGGTTTTCCCAGGGCGAGGCTTATTCATTGCACTCCGGATGTGCTGACCCCTGCGATTTCCCCAAATGTGGGAAACTCAACTGCATAATTTGTGGTAGTGGGGGACTGCGTTTGTGCTCTTCCCTAAAAAAAAAAAGAAGAAGAACTGAACTGGGGCCTCCCACATGGAAAGCTTATCCCACTGAGAACCGAACTGTGGGCTCACTTCAGTTCAGCACATGGTTCCACAAGGGCCGGGGCGAGGATTCAATCCTCTGAACAGGAGGCTGCAAAGCAAGTGTTCAACCTGCCGAGCCATCCTGGCATCCCTTCTTTTTTTTTTATTACAACAACTCTTCAGTGGGACATTAGCACATACTAGCTTGTGATAGTAGTTAGGGTGCTCATTCCTTTCTTTTTTTTTTTGGTGTATGTTTATAATTATTTACCGTCTGGTCACTGCAGTCCTGCATTAGAGTGTTCAGTGTGGTATGTCATACAGGTATTTTTTACTCCTCATGTGATATTTTCTAAGTATTTTATTGATATATGCATTATTCATGAGTTTTTTGTGTATTATATCCAATAAATTAGTGTTATTTATTTGCTTCCCTTTCCATGTTCTTTTTTTTTTAAAGATTTATTTTATTGTTTTTGACAGAGACAAACAAAGAAGTGGGAGGGTCCAGAGCAGTCTCCCTAGTTATATGTCATCAGTTTTCGACATGGTTTTGTTTCACACAGGTGGGCAGGGGCCGAGCAGGGTGGGAACTGGGCTGGGGGCCTTCTACAAGGGAGTCATGCCTCCTTGAGCCAGGGGCTGAACTGGGGCCGGGGGTGGTGGTGAGAACCAAACTAGGGCCTCCCGCATGGAAAGCACACCCCAATTCAGCATATGGGTCTACATGGGCTGGGCTGGGATTCGATCCTTGGTCCCTGGGCCTGCAAAGTGAGCTCTTAACTCACTGAGCCATCCCAGCTTCCCCTTGTTTGAGAGAAGATAAGAGGGGGAGACAGAGCAGGGGTGGAAGGCCCAGAGTGGTCTCCATGGTTGCAGATCATTAGTTGTGACATAGTTTCATTCCATATGGGTGTGGGGCCATGTGGGATAGGAGCTGAGCTGGGTGGGCAGTTCAGCATGTGAGTTTGCTTGGGCTGGGGCCAGGATTTGATCCCTAGATCTTGCAGTTGCAAGGCAAGTGCTCAACCTGTTGAGCTATCCTGTCATCCCCCACTTTCCTTGTTTTTCTGTAGTGAATTTAGGTTGTTTTTTAGGTCTCTTATAGCCTGAGAGACCACAAAGGGAGTTCCAGTTGTTTTGTTATATTGTGGTTTTATTATTATTTTTTCAGTTGAGGATTGTTTCATTTAAAAAAAAATTTGACCTTAGCACAATTTCCTTTATATATTGTAGGGCCAGGTTTCTTGCCCAGGGAGAGGACACCACTTGTAAGAGACCAAATGACCTCGTTCTCACTGAGTACTATAATTGGAGTCCCACATTCTACCCATATCGTTGTTCCCTTAGCATTGGTGGCTGGCAAACTGATCCCCATCACTGGACCTACTATTAGAACTCCACGGTGCTTCCAACTCAATAAACACATGCACTGTGGTGGGGTGTGGGGAGGCACATGTTGGTAACAGTGGCCTCACTCAGATGTGGTGGCGTCTGTTCTGCTATAATGCTAGTTTTTGTTTTTCCTGTATACCAACTGGTGGCTTTGTTATTTGTTGTTAGCGGTTTAAACAAACATCATATTTTTAGGTTTTATGTTTTAAAGCTTAAAGTCTACCCCTGTAATGCCTAAGAGAAAGAGGCAAAACTGCAGTTTTAATGACCATCTCCAAAATGAATTCAAGTTTATTAAATCAGACATACTGGTTAGTGATGGAACAAAAGTGGTATGCCAATATTGTGACGTCCATTTTTCCATTGTTCATGGAGGTAGAAGTGATATCAACCAAAATCTATGTAGCCAGGAGCATAAGGATGCTGAAAAGACTCTGGCTTCAGTTAAAAAAAATCTGTTTATGAGATGTGATAATGTGAAAGTGATAAAACTGCATCAAATGAAGCTCTTTTTGATTATTGTACTGTGCGTCACGGCCAAAGTTTTCATGCAAATTATTGCTTTTCAACATTGATAAAGAAAATTTATAAACCAAAATTTTCTTCAATGAGTACCAAATCAGAAGCAATAATCGCCAATGTTTTATCACCATACATATTAGACAAAGTAATAGAGGATTTGAATAAAACAAAAAGCATTACAGTCAGTTTAGAATAGATGCATCAAACAAAAAAGACATCAAACTTTTACCAATCATTGTGTGGTACTTTTTGTGCTGTTCAAGATAAAATTATAGACTTTGTTTTCTTACCTGGTGAAACATCGACCTACAGTGTGCTATGTTAAAGGAAGTAATTGACTTGTTTGCCTTGAAAAACAAAATTTTTATTTTGCCTGCAAATAACATGACTACTACTTTGGGTGGTTGCAGAATACTTGGCAAAAATAAGGAGGTGAAAATGTGAAACTGAAGAGGCCTATTATTGGTGTTGGTTGTGAGACACACATTATGCACTATTGTCTCCAGTGCACTGTCGGCTTTTTACTAATTGATATTGAATGTTTTGCAGTGAAAGTATACAAATAGTTTCATACGTAATAAAAGTTGAAGAACTGAAAAACTTTTGTGACTTTGCAGGAAACAATTATGCTACATTGTTAGAGCATAGAAATACAAGATTTTTGTCCTTGGGTCCATCAATTGACAGAATTTTAAGCATGTTTGATGAGCTTAGTTTTTGTTTTCTTTTTTTTTTAATTTTTTTAATACATAACAGTTTTTTTTTAAGGTTTATTTATTTATTTATTTATTTTGACAGAGAGAGAGAGAGAGATACAGAGAGAAAACTGAACTGGGGGAATTCCCCAGTGCGGCATATGGGTCCACAGGGGCCGGGGCCAGGATTCCATCCCCGGTCCCTGGCACTGCAAAGTGAGCGCTTAACCCACTGAGCCATCCCAGCTTCCCCAGTTTTTGTTTTCTTTCTCAAGGAAAGTGCTCTGCCTATTAATACTGCAAAAGTGGTTTGAAAATACTCCAAGAACAATTTATATATATATATTTTTTAAAGATTTATTTTTTATTGTTTTTGACAGAGACAGAGAGAGACAGAGAAGGGGGAGGGCCTAGAGCAGTCTCCATAGTTGTACATCATAAGTTTTTGACATGGTTTTGTTCCACACAGGTGGGCAGGGGCTGGGCAGGGCAGGAACTGGGCTGGGCATGGGAGACACACCCCCCTCCAGCCAGGGGCTGAAGGGGGGTGGGTGAGAACCAAACTGGGGGCCTCCCCCATGGGAAGCACACCTCAGTTCAGCATATGGGTCCACACAGGCTGGGGCCGTGATTTCATCCTGGGTTCCTGGGTCTGCAAAGTGAGTGCTTAACCTGCTGAGCCATCTTGGCTTCCCCCAATTTTTATATTTTATTTTCACATTGAAAATGGTGTTTATGTAATATTAAATGAATGTGGTAGCCAGCTGCACTTTTTTTTCCTAAATGGGAAAAGGTTAATTTGATAAGGGGTAAAAAATGTATTGACTGTTACTGAAACATGAACCGAATCAAAGATTAAAATATTCATATCTGGGGAAGCTGGGATGGCTCAATGGGTTAGGCGCTCACTTTGCAGCCCTGGGGACTGAGGATTGAATCCTGACCCTGGCCCGTGTGGACCCATATGCTGAACTGGGGAGTGCCCCCAGTTCAGTTCTCACTGGGGTGAGACCCCAGCCCAGTTCCTGCCTTGTGCAGCCCCGCCCACCTATGGAATGAAACTGTGTGGAAAAACCAATGATGTGCAACTATGGAGACTGTTCTGGGCCCTCCCCCTTCTCTCTGTCTCTGACTCTGTATCTCTCTCTCTGTCTGCCAAAAACAATAAATAAATCTTTAAAAAATATATATATATATATATATTCACATCTACACACAACTAGCAAGCTAGCCTGGACCAGAACTGAATCTGTATTTTCTAAAATGATTGAACCGGAAAAGCTGGGATGGCTCAGTGGGTTAAGCGCTCGCTTTGAAGCCCCGGGGACCGAGGATTGAATCCCGGCCTCGGTCCATGCGGACCCACATGCTGAACTGGGGTGTGCCCCCAGTTCAGTTCTTGCCGGGACCTATGTGGGAGGCTCCCGGCCCAGTTCCTGCCCTGCGCAGCCCTGTGTCCACCTGTGGAGTGAAACTATATGGAAAACTAATGTCAACTATGGAGACTGCTCTGGGCCCTCCCCCTTTTCTGTCTCTCTCTGTCTCTGTTTCTCTCTGTCAAAAATCAATAAAATAAATCTTTAAAACGATTGAACTGTGAGTAACATGAAAACAGCTTCTGACCTGAGACTCACCCAGTGTTTCGGTTCATTCAAGTTCCTACTTAGGCCCTAAGGGGACCACACTGGAAACCTTGACCATACCTTGACCTTGTTAACACCATCTACAACCACTGGTGTGAACAAACTGCCAGCCATGGCAGTTTTAAAGGTGTCTGATGACAGTCTCCCTTAAACCAGCTGTGTTTGACACAGGAAATTTGAAAAAACAGAGGCAGGCATGTGACACTCCAGAAATAGGCATTGGGGTTCAGGCCCCGGGGGACTGCTCATTCCCGACATGTACCCTGGTGTCACATCAGGACCTGAGAGGCCCTAAATGCTGCCCAGTTGTAAACTAAACCCCTACTCCACAATTTTTGTTTCAACCTGACTGGACACTTAATGGGCCCTTGGTTGAGAGGGATTAAAACATGTCAAGAGGTGACAAAATATATACATATATCAAAATGTTACATTGTACATGTGACACTAATATACAGTAGCCCCCCTTACCAGCAGCTTCACTTCACAGTCCCTGGTTTCTGAAATTATTAAGGAAAGTTCTGAGAGAGGAGGAACTTTAAAAGATTACAGAAGAAAGGTCCTCCTGGAGACTCTTGCAAACACAAGGATAAGGGATAAGAAGTTCTTGAGTCTCAGAAAGGCCAGCAATTATAGAAATCATGGCCAAGAACAAACAGTTCTCAGAAACCCAGGTGCAAGGTCTGCCCCTATCCCCCTCCCCACCTTGAGTCACGAGAAGAGAAGAGAAACATGTAGGACCCTAGACAAAGAAATCACACTTCAATCACATGGACACTGAAAAGGGTATATAAGCTGTAAGGAATCTAACTACAGGGAGCACGTGCTTAGGTGCTACTAGCCCTACATACTCTGCCGGCTAATAAAATCTCCTTTCTCTATCTAAAGAGTTGTTTGGGAAGCCAGGATGGCTCAGTGGGTTGGGCGCTCACGGCCCCAGCCCGTGTGGAACCATGTGCTGAACTGGGGAGTTACCCCAGTTCAGTTCTCTCTCTGTCTCTGTCTCTGTATCTCTCTCTCTCTGTCAAAAAATTAATAAATAAAGAAAACTTTAAAAAATATTAAAAATAAATAAATAAATAAATAAAGAGTTGTCTGAGCATCTGATATCCTCCATTGGGTGTCACTTCCTGCAACAGATTTCTGGTGCATTGGCCAGGAAGCATGGAGGAAGGATACCTGTATTTGGTGGACTTCGGGTACCCCACTGAGGGGCCCCCCTGAACAGCCCTGTACGTACCCACTGAGTGTGCACCTGGAATTACCCATGTGGACACCTCACAGGATGGAAGGGGAAACCCCATCTGCTGGTCCCAGCAAGGATCAGACAACGGAGTAACAAGAGAACCAGGATGTGTCAGAGCCACGGTAAGGAAAACCCGGGCAAGGGTAGCTAGCTGAGGTCCTGCCCCATTGGGCAGAAGGGAGGCCTGATCACCTTCTGGAGAGTAACCACTCACCCTCCATAGGTTAGGAATGGCGGCTACTCACTCTCCACAGGACAGGTTAGGAGTGGTGGGAGATGGTATGAAAGAGTGAGTGCTGAATGAATGAGATGGAAATCGGGAAGGTCCCACAGGGCTGAAGTGAGTGTTGAGTCCTGAACTGTGGTTCTGTAGTGTAGGGCACCTCGTAAGGCAAAGAAGCAGATTGCATGCTGATGGCTTATATCAGCCTGCCATAAGCCAAGAGGGCCTGCTGTCTCCAAGAGGGGAACAGCAGTGATGGATGAAGTGAGTGTTGTTCCCTCCAGAGTTCCCCAACCCGTTCCCCCAACCCTCCTTGTGGCATGATTATCATGGGAGGTGTGGGGGGCTCACAGGGAAAACATACTCCACTGGCCACGATGGTCAAGCACTTTCAGAAAGGATTCACAGGGGATTATGGAATTACTATGTCCCCAGGGAAATTAAAGACCTTGTGTGAATTAGAATGGCCATCTTTTGGGGTGGGGTGGCTGGCAGAAGGGAGCCTAGATAAGTCCCTTGTGCAAAAAGTGTGGCAAGTAGTCACTAGGGGTCCTGGGCACCCCAGCCAGTTTCCCTATATAGATAGCTGGCTAGCTCTGGTATTGCACCCTCCCCCTTGGCTTACAGGTCAGGCATCCACAGTGTTAGTGAGGAAGGCAGGGAAGTGTTCCACCAGACCCAGACAACAGCCGTGACCACTGGTGCCAAAAATTTTAACCTCTAATGAGCAAGAAAAAGCAGAAAATGTAGCTCCCCCACCATATATACTGGCTAGGCTTTACCCCTCTCTACCTGGCTCCCCGCTAACCTCAGAGACTGCCCCTGACTGAGGCCTGTCATCGCCGGATCTATCTAGTCCCGGAGGATGCTCGCCTGAGCTGGAGGTATCTCCCACTCTCCTACCAGGACCAGGACCAGGACCAGGTCCAGGCTTTCTTCCCCTCACTGGGAGGTTACGCTCTAGTCCCCGGAATACAGACACCTCTGAGCGAAATAAGGAACATGGTGATAAATGAACAGGGGCTACAGGCTGAGGGCCTGTTTGGACACAGGTGGTAATACTCTGGGATTTGTCTCTTACAACTACCAGCCTGCACCCTGCTATGACACAGCTACCAGGTGTACTTGCGAAAGCAAGAAATACTGGACAGGGAAAGTTAAAGCTGCCAGTTGTGAGATGGTGGGAGGGGAGGACAAAGCATCAGCCCCAGGTGCCTCCCCTTAAGAGAAGAGCCTGCAAGGACTTTCTTCCTCACCCTGAGGCGGTTGGGACTTGGTGCCAGATTATCCACTAAACACGCCTAACCTAGATGCTAATACTTTCTGATAGCCCTCCTGCACTCACTTTTCTGGTTCTTCTGCTACCTGCCTATAAAAAGCTCTCCCAACCCCCAGAAGGGGCCGATGCCATCTTTCCCTCTTTCGGTGTCAGCCCGGCCATTTCTCGGCCATTTCTAATAAACTCTCTCACTAAACCAGAACTCGGTATGTTCCTTCTTCAGCGAACCTTACACCGTGTCTCTGGGTCACCATGCCAAGGCACCCCTGGGAAGGAAGCTTGCTGGGTCATACAGGCTGATGTGGGTATATCAGACAGGGGAAGATACTGAGAGAAAAATTTCTGATGAAGTCTCAGCCAAACCACACCTGGGTGGGGAAATCCCCTTGTGAATGAGTCCTTATTCACAATGAAATGGGGACATACTGGTGGTCGCAGAACCTGACCTGGTTGTTGGGTTTTTTTAAGATTTATTTTTATTATTTTCGACACAGAGAGAGAGAGATACAGAGACAGAAAGAAGGGGGAGGGCCCAGAGCAGTCTCCATAGTTGCACATCATTGGGTTTTTTCCACATAGTTTCATTCCACAGGTGGGCGGGGCTGCACAGGGCAGGAGCTGGGCCGGGGTCTTACCCCAGTGAGAACCAAACTGGGGGCACTCCCCAGTTCAGCATGTGGGTCCGCATGGGCCTGGCCGGGATTTGATCCTTGGTCCCCTGGGCTGCAAAGTGAGCGCTTAACCCACTGAGCCATTCCGGCTTCCCCTGACCTGGTTTTGGGCACCCAAGGGTCACGAGCAAAATCAAACTTGTGCTGAGACAGAGGAAAGTCCAACGGTCAACTGTTCTGCCAGCAAAAGGGAGAAGGCACTAGAAGACCTTCCCAGAGAGGGAAGGCACTATATATATATTTTTTTAAGATTTATTTTTATTGTTTTTGACAGAGAGAGACAGAGACAGAGACAGAGACAGAGAGAAGGGGGAGGGCCCAGAATAGTCTCTATGGTTGCACATCATTGGTTTTTCCACATAGTTTCATTCCACAGGTGGGTGCAGGGCTGCACAGGGCAGGAACTGGGCTGAGGTCCGAACTTGGTGAGAACTGAACTGGGGGGACTCCCCAGTTCAGCATATGGGTCCACATGGGCTGGGGCTGGGATTGGATCCTCGGTCCCTGGGGCTGCAAAGTGAGCGCTTAACCCACTGAGCCATCCTGGCTTCCCCCAGGAAGGCACTATTTTTAACCTTTGAATAACTGTGTAAATGACTCTGACATATCTGTGACCCCATGGCTGCAAGGCTACAGGGTCCAAATGGGCCTAAATCTGTGTTTCCATGGCAAAGTCATATAGCATAATGGTGACTCACCTCGTTGTGACCTGGCCTGGGGTTTATACAAGTGCACCTTAGTTCCCGTGAGGAACGCAGTCAGGAAGGCAACTGTATGGTCTCCATTGGAGGCACACACCCTTTGTCTGTCTGGCAGCTCCAATGAAGGGAGGAAACACACTGGGATATTTCCAGGAAAACCTTCACATCAGGAAGGCCCCTCTGTCCAAGGTATTGGGCCTATAGATTCTTAGAGAAAGTCTCCGCTTGTTCCCTGCCCTCGGACCTAAGGGAGTTGGTAGCCTTCCCACCTCATATCCATCCCTTTTGTCTCAGGCACCAGGCTCCCTTCCCACTTGGTGGGTTGACAGTCTGAGAGGCCTCCAGAGTGAGTCTCAGGGCATAAGTGAGGCCCCCTCCTATGCCACCTTTTCTGCCACTGCCAGGTCTTCCCTCAGCATTTGTATCCCCAATTGGAAGGGTTTAAGGAGGACCAGGTCTAAGGGCCCTGAGTCTCCTCTAGTTACTTGGGGCAGGGTGCAGGGATCCTGCCCTTCTCCCATAGAGAATTTATGCAATTTGACTCCCATTAGAGATTGAGCACTCTGGAAATTATGTGTCTTTGAGGAATAAAAACATTAAAGGTATTTGGGATACAAGCACCTTCATCTCCCAGGACAATTCAGATGGAAACAATTCATAACTTCAAAGACATGGGGTTAAAAATTCAAAGCAAATTTAGGCAATCTGGGAGGCCTCAGTAACCATGACACCTATCTCTAAGAAATGCAAATGTAACCCTAGGGCTTACAACACCCATATCTAAGGAATGTAAATATAACCTTGGGCATCTAAAAAAAGACATCGATGCTGGGAAGCTAGGATGGGGGAAGCCAAGGCCAAGGCTGCCTAGACCCTCCTTCCTTCAAGAAAAAATGATGACTTCTGGGTTGTTTAAAGACTCCCTTAGCTCGATCATCCAGACATGTCAACCCAAAAGAAATATTAAAAGAAAAAGAAAAAAAAGCGGTACTTTTAAAAAATGAGCAACTAGACTCTCAAGCAAGGCCCCTCCCCCTCCTTTTTGTTTCAGGCTCTTTGAAACTACAGTACAATCTTGTCTTTGCAGTTGTTGATACTTCTGTTTATGCATATGGATCTGATATCTGTGTATGCTTTGTATATGAAATAGCACCTCTGTCTCCAGAAGGTGGTGCCAGATTATAATGTTTGATTGACTTTAAGAAGTTAATGGCTTAAATCAGGGGTGTCAAACTGGTGGCCCGCAGGCCACATGAGGCCCCTGAGGTAATTTTTTGTGGCCCAAGATGCTCTGAAATAAAATTAAAATAGAAAAAATTGTTATGAAGAAAAAATGCGGCCCCTGGGCCGCCAGTTTGACACCCCTGGCTTAAATGAATAAAAACCCAAGCTCTTTTCAGGATCATGTGATCTAGGAAGATGTTTACTAAGGTTGGTTTAAGTTTTAAAGTCTTTTTTGGGGAAGCCGGGATGGCTCAGTGGGTTAGGTGCTCACTTTGCAGCGCCGGGGACCGAAGACCGAGGACCGAGGACCGAGGACCGAGGACCGAGGACCGAGTCCCGGCCCCGGCCAGTGCAGAACCATATGCTGAACTGGGAGCTCCCCCAGTTCAGTTCTCTCTCTGTCTCTGTATCTCTCTCTCTCTCTCTCTCTCTCTCTCTTTCTCTCTCTCTGTCAAAAATAAATAAATATATTTAAAGTCTTTTTTTTTTTTTTTAAGATTTATTTTTATTGTTTTTGACAGAGAGAGAGATACAGAGACAGAGACAGAGAGAAGGGGGAGGGCCCAGAACAGTCTTCATAGTTGCACATCATCAACAGTCCACATAGTTTCATTCCACAGGTGGGTGTGGGATTGCACAGGGCAGGAACTGGGCCGGGGTCTCATCCCGGTGAGAACTGAACTGGGGGCACTCCTCAGTTCAGCATATGGGTCCACATGGGCTGGGGCTAGGATTCAATCCTTAGTCCCCAGGGCTGCAAAGCGAGTGCTTAATCCGCTGAGCCATCCTGGCTTCCCTAGAAATGCTAACTTCTGCTTTTCAGCTGTCAGTAGAAACTCAGGTTCTGAGGGTTATGGATGCTAATTAATATGGAAATTTTACATGTAATTAAATGTATATGTTTTTTAAAAAATAAGGCATGGAAATGCATTTTTAAAGAAATTGACAAAAAAAGTTTGTCATGAGGATGGTTATTGCTAAACAAATAAAAGGAGTCAAACTAAGAGGGACTAAAAAGTTATAAAAGGTTTGTAAAGAAAATTTTTACGTGTAGTTGTGCTGGACAAGATTGAAATGCTGGATTAGGCAAGGGTTTCTTAAACTGCTGGTCTATTGCTGGAATTAAAAGATTTTATGGGGAAAGCTGGGATGGCTCAGTGGGTTAAGCGCTCACTTTGAAGCCCCGAGGACCAAGGATCAAATCCCAGCTCCAGCCCACGCGGACCCACATGCTGAACTGGGGTGTACCTCAGTTCAGTTCTTGCTGGGACCTATGTGGGAGGCTCCCAGCCCAGTTACTGCCCTGTGCAGCCCTGTGCCCACCTGTGGAGTGAAACTATATGGAAAAACTAATGTCAACTATGGAGACTGCTCTGGGCCCTCCCCCTTCTCTCTGTGTCTCTCTGTCAAAAATCAATAAAAATAATAAATCTTAAAAAAAAAAAAGATTTTATGCATGAGAAAAAACAAAGATGATTCTATATCTCATTGAAATGATTTTCTATGTTTTATATTATCTCAATTAGGCTTGATGTTTTTCCTCACCTGGCAGGGTATTACAGTTATTCTAACCCACTGTTTGTTACATTCCTAATGAGAAGGTTTAGATCATAAAAAAGGCCAGGAAATTTGTTTCAATGTCTTTGGCAACTGAGACAGGGGTAACTAGAAAAGAGGAAACAGTGTGACCAAAGATAAGATCAGAAAAAGGCCAGATTTTTGGCCACAGTATAGATGGGCCAAAACCTATGTCACCTCAGGGGCCACTCCAGCAACCCCAGAAGAGAAACACCATGTAAAGGAGCCTGCTGAGGGTGCAGAAGCCCAGACCTCTGGAATAAGGAGGGCCCTACTCCTCCAAAGCAGCCATGCCCTTGTGCAAAACAAAGAGGCACTGAAAGAGGGATTATCCCCTGTTCTGAAGGGAACAAGGACCAACTCCTCCACAAATGTCTATGGTTGACTAACAGGGTCTGAGGTGCCCAGCAGCTCCCAAGAAGACTGCTATAATGATGAAAAAAAGTGTGGGTGATCCTTGACATGAGAGATGAACCTCTTAATTTTATGACTAATAATAGAGCTATTTACTTTGTCTCAACTGCTCACTCTGGACCTATTTTCTAGAACCTGCTTGATTGTAGAGATAAATAAAACCCCTAGATTTGGACTGATGTTCAGCCTGTTTCTTACCAATAGCTGGTAGTATAAGACAATCAGATAAAAAAAAAAAATTAAAAAAAAACAACTCTTAAAAAAGTAGCAGGTATCACTCCGTGGATGCACCACACCAGGGTAAAGAAGGCAGCTGCTAACGGGGGACCCAGAATATGGAAGGAGACCACCCGCCCAGCAGAGCCCTTGCAACACACCCTGTGGAGGCAGGACAACCACCCTGCTCTAGCCACAAACTGAAAGCTGGCTGGCCCACGCAAGGCTGAAGCCTGAGGAACTTTGTCTGAGGAACCTCGTCTTGGGGCTCCTTATAATCAGACTCTGGGGAGGTAGGAAAATTAACAGCAAAAAGAGGGATATATAGGAAAAACAATCTCACCAACTGTTGTCTGCACATAGATGACCAGGGCCAGGCAATTGAGGACCTTGCCAAAAAGATGACAAAACTGGGACATGTGCCCATACAAGTTTGGCCCGGATGAAACCCAAATACCCTTTTTGGGGCATGATTTTCAGCCTTTGGTGGGTTTAAAACCTTAATAGGTGCAGTTTTACTACTCATAGGCATCTGCCTGGTATATCTATATCTGTAGTCTCTGCTAAAAAGCAGCTTAAAGAGCATGATAGAAACCACAGTGCAGCAATGAACTGCAGCCCATGTATACTTTACCCACCACTGTCAAAAAAAACCACCCCAGGATTCAGAAAAAAAAAAAAAAATGTGAGACTCCAACATAAAGTAAAAAAATACTAGTCTCAAAGGGGGGAATGAGAGAGGAGGAAATTAAAAAGATTACAGAAGAAAGAACCTCCTGGAGACTCTTGCACACACAAGGACAAGAGATAATAAGTCCTTGAGTCTCAGAAACGCCAGCAATTATAGAAATCATGGCTGAGAACAAACAGTTCTCAGAAACCCAGGTGCAAGGTCTGCCCCTATGCCCCTCCCCACCTTGAGTCACGAGAACACATAGGCACCTAGACACAGGCATCATGCTCCAATCACATGGACACTGAAAAGGGTATAAAAGCTATAAGGAATCTAACTATGGGGAGCGTGCTCTGCCAATTAATGAAATCTCCTTCCTCTATCTAAAGAGTTGTCTGAGTATCTGATATCTTCTGTTGGGTGTCGCTTCTTGCAACAGTTCCAGAAATAAACAGTTTGTAAGTTTTAAATTGGCATGCCGTTCTGAGTTAGCAGGATGAAATTTCTCACTGCCTGTTCCATCCGCTCCATCTACTCCATCCCTACCAGGTGTATCATCTCTGTTCAGTACATGCTATCTCTGCCATCTTGGTTTTCAGTGACTCAGATCACAATTCTTGTGTTCAAGTCACCCTTATTTTATTTACAAATGGCCCCAAAGCCTCTTCTATAACTTTTATTACAGCACATTTTTCTACTTCATTAGTTATGGTTGTTAGTTCCATCGTCTTAAACCAGGGTTTTCCACCTGAATCTCTTGGGCAGGAACCGGGAGGGTCAAAGGCTGGAGTCTTCATTTTTTAACAACTTCAAAGCAATATCCCAAAAAGGCAGCTTTGGGGTGGCAAAGCTTTGGTCCCCTTCATTACCAACCAGGGATCCACATGACAGATTTGTGGCTGGTTGAATCCATGTGCAAAGGGCCAATGGTAGAGTCACAGTTACCAGAGAATTCTCAGAGGATTTTTTGCGGGATTGGTGCCCCTCACCCTTGCATATTCAGGGTCAATGGTATGTGGAAAAACGTCAGAGGGATTGGTGCCCCCCACGGCTTTAGGCCTCACTGGTCGTCCTGGAACACAATCCCCTTGGATAAGGAGGATGATGATCACATTCCTTGATTTTCTCTCAATTTTAAAAATTGGCATCATAGTGCACAATCATGAAAAAGCAAGGCAAGGCACCCCTTTGACTGCACAGTCCCAGCCCTGCTTCCAGGTATCCACGCAGGGGTCTCTGCGTCCCTTGGTACTGGGCAAAGCAAACAGGTTATTTGCAAAGGTGCGACCACCTTTTGTGGGTGTGCAAGGGTGCTGTTAACGCCAATCATTTCAGCTGAGACCCTCAGGAACTCATAGGTTCTAGAAGGTTCTAGCGGGTTCTTTTTTTAAAAATATTTATTTATTTATTTATTATTTTTATTTATTTATTTATTTTTTATATATTTTATTGTTAAATTTAATGGGGTGACATTGGTTGGTAACAATCAGACAGTTTCCCAATGGACAACTCCACATCACATCACCCATGCATTGCATTATGTGCCCAGCTCCCAGAATCAGGTCCCCCTCCAACCCGATATATCT
>PVKE010040308.1:0-14651 GCA_004027555.1 Craseonycteris thonglongyai
GTGTGTGTGTGTGTGTGAGTGTGTGTGTGTGTGTGTCAGTGCGGCTAGGATGCACACGGACACGGATCCATTCCTCAGCCCAGCCCCTCCACCGCAACACTGAACAGCCACGGAAAGTATTTTAGAAGAATATTTAATGACATGAAAGGAAGTTCAAGAATATCTAACTATACATCTCGATCTATCTCTATTATATATCTATGTGTGAAAAAGCAGGTATTGAAACAGTATTTACATCAAAATCCACATACATGTCACATGAAAAACCCCGGGCAGGCGCACATGTACAGGATTCAGGAAGGCAAGGGTTGTCATTAGGATTGATGACCGGTGACATTAATTTGTTTTTCCCGCCATGAAGCTGAGTTACTTTTCTGACAGTGGGGGAAAGGGCAGGACGTGGGCACAGGGCACAGAGGTGCTAAACAGTATTTAAACCCAGCAAAACCACCAAGGACAACACGATGACATGTGCAGCCCGTCACACACACACCCCACGCACACACATCGCACACACGTGTGCCCACACCCCACACCGCAGACACACGCACACACACCACACGCACATGTGCGCGCACACCCCACGCACACGCCGATCACAGTGACCAGGAGACTCTGCAGGGGAGAGGGGCACGCTGGTCTGACTGGCTGCTCGGGCTGCCGTGAGTGGAATTGGCACAACACTTGTGAAGGGACCCTTTGGCAACGCACAGAAGTCGGTCAGGTGTCCACATGTGGGTCCTGCAAGGTCACAGTTGAGAGGCCCTCGGCGGTGCGCTCGTGCAGATTTGGCGTGACGAGGAGGAACGCGCTCGCCAGGGTGCGCTGTGGCGCCTCCACAGCAGGGATGCCCTAGGCACCAGCTGAATGGCCAAGCACGCGGACTGGCTGGAGACACGCTCGGGTCCTTGGGTCGGCTCGGCAGGCACTGAGATGACGCGGGGGAAGCCTGTGGAGTTACATGGAAAGTAGTTCAGCGGGCTGGTTTTCGTTTGGTTTCAGGGTCTGAAAAAGCAACGTAAGAAACACCACATACATGAGCCGCTCAGTGCAGAGGGGGGCGGGGCCGGGGTGCGGGTGGGGGTGGTGAGGAGAGGCGGGAGACAAGAGAGCCTGGAAAAACAGCACACCCAAAGGTAAAAGTGGTTGTCTCTGGGGAGCAGGATCATGGGGAGCAACTACTGCCTTGGTTTCCCCTCATCTGACTTCCTTCTCCTTTCTGGTGTGTCTACCATGAAATTTCTATCACCTGTGCAGTAAACAGAGAGAGAAAGAAAGTGCTTTTTAAACCGGCCCGTAAGGAGAAGAGGAAGCCTCTAATGAGTCAGGTGACACAGATTAGCCAGATGACTCCCAGCGCCCTGGGTGGGGTGGTGGGGTGGGGGTGTGGGCGGAAAGGGAGGGGGCGGGAAGAGGGAAGGAGGCAGGGGGCGGGGAAGGTCGGGAAGAGGGGACAAGGGTGAGGGTTGAGGAAGGGAAGAGGGGTGAGCGGTGATGAAGGGGAAAGGGAAAGGGGTGATGAAGGGGAAAGGGAAAGGGGTGATGAAGGGGAAAGGGAAGGGGGTGATGAAGGGGTGAGCGGTGATGAAGGGGAAAGGGAAAGGGGTGATGAAGGGGTGAGCGGTGATGAAGGGGAAAGGGAAAGGGGTGATGAAGGGGTGAGCGGTGATGAAGGGAGATGGTGGCGGGTGATGAAGGGGAGAGGGGAGGAGACATGGGGACACAAGAGGGGCGTGGGGGGAGGGCAAGAGAGAGACAGAGAGAGAGAGAGAGAGAGAGACCTGCACTCTCGATACAATACACTGCTGGTGGGTTAAGGGGGCAAAGAGAGGGGCTTGTAAACCGGGTGGGAGCCAGGGTTTGGCTCTGCTGGCAGCTGGCTCCGGGGCCGTCCTCATCGCAAGGTGGCCCCGTCGGCGGCGTCTTCCTGGAAGTCCTTGGCGTCCGTGCCGGGGGACTGCCGGGCCCAGGCTCCCCTCTCCGCCTCGCGCTCCTTGTGCGACTTGAAGCGGCCCACGAAGATCTTGCGGTAGTTGAGGAACATGCCGTTCATGGCGTCGATGGCGCGCTCGGCCGCCTCCTGCTTCTGGAAGTGCACGAAGCCGTAGCCCTTGGGGCCCTTCTCGTCGCACGCCACTTTGCAGGACAGGATGTTGCCGAACGCCGAGAAGATGTTGTACAGCGCCTTGTTGTCGATGGTCTTGCCCAGGTTCTTGATGAACACGTTGCCCACGCCGCTCTTGCGCAGCGACGGGTCGCGCTGGGACCACATGATGCGCACCGGCCGGCCCTTGATCACGTCGAAGTTCAGGGTCTCCAGGGCCCGCTTGGCGTCCAGCGGCTGCTGGTAGTTGACGTAGGCGTAGCCCAAGGAGCGCCGGGTGATCTTGTCCCTGCAGATGCGGATGGACAGGATGGGCCCCGCGGGGCTGAACTTCTCGTACAGCATCGCCTCCGTCACCTCCGGGTGCAGGTCGCCCACGTACAGCGAGGCCATGGGGAAGTCCGGGCTCCCGTCGCAGCCCCCGCCCGTGTCCGCGTCCGCGTCCGCCGGGGCCGCCGCCAGCTCCGCACTCGCGTCCGCGTCCGCCCCGCGCTCCTCCGCGGGGGGCGCCGCCGCCGTGGCCTCGGGCCCCGCCACGGCCGCCGCCTCCCCCAGGCTGGCCTCCGCCCCGGCCTCCTCCGCCGAGGCCTCGGCCTCCACCTCAGTCTCCACCTCGGCTTCCGCCTCCGCCACGGAGGCCTCCGCCACCGCCTCTGCCACGGTCGCCGCCGCCGCCTCCGCCGCCGCTGCCGCCGCCGCCGCCGCTGCCGCCGCCGCCGCCGCCACGCTCGCCGCTGTCGCCACGGTCGCCGGTGCTGCCGGGCCGCTGCCGCGACCTCCCTCGCCGCGAGCTGGGGGCGCGCAGAGGCGGGCGCGGGCGGCAGGCCAGGTGGGCGGCCGGACCCGGGGCTGGGGGGCGCGAGCGGCCGCTGGGGCTGCGGGACCCGGGGCCAGCGGCTCCGGCGAGGCCCCGTCACCTGGGCTGACGAGCGCGGCCAGGAGCGCGCCTGTGCGAGCCGCCGCCGCCGGCGCTCGGTCGTGGGCTCGCGTGCGGGGCGCGGGCGGCGTGTGCTGGGGGGCAGGGGGTGTTGGCGTCTGCGGTCCGGGCAGCTGGGAAGGCTTCTCTCTTTGGTTCCCCCTGTGGTGGCTGCGGGGCTGCGGGGCCGTGGGCGGTGGGAGGGGGCAGCAGCGCGGGGGGGGGGGGGGGGGGGGGGGGGGGGGGGGGGGGGGGGGGGGGGGGGGGGGGGGGGGGGGGGTTGGAGGCCGGGGCCGTGAGTGTGAGTCGTCCGCCGCTCTGTTCGCCGGCACAGTCATGGCCACGAGGTAGGGAAAGGGCTCCGCTGTGGACGCGGTGGCTGCGGCTGACACTGAGGGACTTGCCTTCCATCCTCCTCCCCCCATAGCACACGTACTTGATTCCATTTTAAAGGCCATACCCAGACAAGGTGGGTGGCGCTGACAAGACCCGAAGCCAAAGCACAATATTTGTTTCACGTGCAGGGAGTCTCCCCGCCTCAGTGCGCACACTCCCCAGCATATATGGCCCCTAAGGGAAGAAGTCCTGTTCTGCGCCCGAGCTGGGCCAGCCTCCTCCGGCAACCTGCTGACCCATTTTTTCAGCGATCTTTCCCCCTTTTAACAGCTCTTTTCCTCCTCTGCAACGCTTGCAAAAGAGGACGTGGAGAACACAAGAACACGCATTCAGTTATTTTTCATGCCATGCCACAGTATGTAGGGAGCTGCTGCCAGTCCCTGGGAATGCAGGGGTCTTGGGAGCCAGGGGAACACAGACTGGTTTTGAGCTTGTCCTTGGAAGGACAATCTGGACTAGAAACCCTTCCTCTGCTCCAAACTATGGCCAAACTAGGGAATTGGGGTTCTCCAGCCCTCCAACTCTTCCCACTCACCTCAATTCATGCCACCTGGAAGTGGAGGACTTAAGAGCACCCTATCCTTGCTGCTGCCCTCAATAACATCGCAACAAAAGCCAAACCAAGGGCCACAGACTCCGCCTGGTCCAGAGCCAGGCACTTGTTATTGGCTCTGCCCTCAAGGTGCTGAACAGAGACATGCACATCCATGATCAAAACAAAACCTGAACTCTCTCGAGAGTGAGGTGCCTGGTCTCAGTCCCCTAGCTAATATTTATGGAAACCTTATCAAGTACTTGGCACTGGGGGCTAAGGGACAGGCACTGTGACAAGTGAGCACTGAGTGTTACTGCATTGGAGTTGTGGGATGGGGTAAAGAAAGGTGAGCAGTGTGTATTGTAGGAGCAAAGAGGCCACGCAGAGCCAAATGGTGAGCAGCTAGACAACTGAATACCGGTAACTATTGCAATAGGGTGTAACAGACCAGAGTCCCACTTCTTCCAGAAAGGAGGATCCAGCCACTAACTCTGCTGGGTAGGAATCAAGTGAGACTGCATATAAGATGAAACCTCCAAGGTGCACTCTGAACAATGAGTAGCACTTCATCATGTTGAGGCAGGAGGGAAGGCATTCCAGACAGAGGGATGAATCTGTTCCAAGTCCCCATGGCTTGCTTGCACACACGCAATCACTTCTGGTCATGCCTAATAATCTATAGAGTGGACAGAGCTCATAGTCTCCAAGAGCATATAGCAGGGCATGGGGCCAGAAACAAGGTAATAGGCACCAAGCCAACAGGTATCACTCAGCACATTCAAGGAGGGAATCTGTACGATCAGATCTTTAGAAAGAGTACAGATTGAACATCAATACAGAAAGCCACTAAGACAGTAAATCCTAAAATTCTCATCAGAAGGGGAAAAATATGCAACTATGTGAGCTGATATATGTTAACTGATTCTGGCAGTCATTTCACAGTATATGCATGTATCAAATCATGTGGTACACCTTAATGTTACACAATGTTATATGTCAATTATATCTCAATGAAACTGGGTGGGGGGGGGCTCACATACACGTATAAATACACCTGTGCCCCCTGACCCACAACTGAGAGCTGATAGAACATAAAGAAGATAGTCAGAAGTGACCAGTTCCTATGAAGGGTGAGAACAACCTTTCCCTCTGTCCTTCCTTTCTTCCATAAGTAGGGGTCTCAAACTTACCGTGAATCAGGCATTGAACTGTGGGCTGTGGGATCAGATATAAAAAATGATCAAACCATAGTGCTTCGCCTCAGCGTGTCTCACTCCACTAAAGGCTACCCATACAAATAACGGAAATGCTAGCAGAGGGCTATAGGTGCTGTGGAATTTCATCTGCCCAGCACATACTTTCTCTTCGTCCTCACTCACCCTCATGCACCTTTGTTGGGTAAATAAAGCTGTTTTCTGTGATGGCAGCATTGGCTGGACCTAGGTAGGAACAGGTGATGGAACAACCCTGAACCTGTGGAACTCACCGAGTCACTGTGGGGTGCAAGGCAGTAAGAACTTTTCTATCACTGGCTGGAAAGCATCCCAAAGTGACTAAGAAGCAGACACACAAGACAAGTACCTTGCTAGCTTAGAGTCCATCCCTCTGTCCCTAGACATGGCTAGTGCCAGCATAGGAAAAGGACAGAGACTTAGGAAAAGCCTGCTGCGCAGCTGGTGCCTGACCTCACTGTCACTGCCATTAGGAGCCATGTCCTGGGAATGTAGGTTGCTGGTAGTCGGGAAGCAGATGAACTGTGCTTCATACTCAAGGTGGTCATCCAAGGAGGGACCTGAAGAAGTAGGGTCTAGGGATTAAGCTAAGACTGCCCGGGGTTAGGGGATGTGGGGACTATGATGAGAACTTCTTGACCCATTCTTAGGAAATAGAAATGACAGGGGGAGCCAATTTAAGGACCAGGACTCAACATCCCTTTCTCTGGCTTTGACTTACAGTCCTCCAAGCCAACAAAAATCAGTGAGACAGAAGAAGAAAGGTTCAGGGAAGTCATGCTGTGGCCAGAAAATCCCCTCACCTGTCCAACTTGAAGACATCCCCTAAGCCCCTGAACCTCCACCTCCCAAATACCACTTGAACCTCCCCAACTCCACTGGAGTCCACCGTTATGTCTCTTATGGGTTCCTGCGATAACCTCCTAGCTGGTCTGCCGCTTCTACCAAACTTCTTTTTCCAGCCAGCAGCCAGACTGATCTTTCTGGAAAATGAGTGGGACTTTTTGCTTCCCTTACACAAAACCCCAGAAGAGTTCCCCATTTCACTTTGAGAAAAGTGTAAACCCCTCAACATGGCTTGAATATAATGAGCTGCCTATTCCAGAATCCAAGCTCAGCCTTTCCTAAAGTCTGTCTACCTGAAACCATCTTTTTCCATCCTTTTAAAACTATGAACAGGTTTCTATACATACAAAAAATTACAGCAAGACATAGAACATGCACCAAAGAACACATAACTCAGAGTCAACAAAAACAAATAAAAAAAAGCATTTGTCCTATTTTTCCTTCACATGTTTAGATATGTGTGGCAACAAAACAATACCAAAATACAGCTACCATCTCCAATTCCATTTCCTTCTCTTTCCCTCCAACTCCATGGGGCACACACCTAGGTCCTCGATTTGTCTCTAATTTCTTTTTCTCTCTCTGCCTCTTTCCTTTCATCCCTTCCCTGAGGCCAAGTCTCAGAAACAAATATGATTCATAAAAGGGAGCATAACTGGTGATATTTGCACATATGATAGTTGTGAAAAGTCCTGTACTCTCAGCAGTTCTTGTATATTCCTAAATTCCTAGGCCTAAATTCCTCAAAAAAGATGGGCCTTGGAGTTAAATAGATATGTGGACAGAATTCCAGAACAGAACACTTAACCACTCTAAGCTTAAGTATGTACTGAGTTTGAATTTCAGAAATTCTATTAAAATTCATTTTTTTAATTTAATTTTTGTTATTGTTACAATTCTTAGGAATTTTCTTTATAACATACTTTAGCCCAAGTTTGCTTAGGGACCAGGAACAAAGGGCTGTCTTGACTGATGGTTTTTACATAGAATTTCAGATATTTTTCTTTCTGGAAACCGATTCATATGCTTAAAATTTTAACTAACACCTTTCTTTGTAATAACCTTAGGCAAATTACAGACGTGGTCTTATAAAAATACCCTTATAGATATGCCCCAAGCCATGACTTACTAGCTGTGCTTACCTTGGTCAAGTGGCTTTACTTTTTCTGTTTATTTCTTTAGCTTTAGAGTCCTCATCTGTACAAAGAAATACTTGTAAGGATGAAAAGAAGTGAGAGTGTATAATAAATGTTTTTCACAGTGCTTGGCATGCCTTCAGTGCTCAACACAAGAGACTCCTTATTAATGTCATTTCCCTGTGTCCTGAGGAAATCCTTGTTCAGTGCAAGTTCACGTTTGGAACAATCAGGGAGTCTGATCCTCTGAGTTACATCCCAGTTTATGGTTAGCTTTTACTCTAGGCAACTGCCTGCTTCTCCAGCCTGAACTCACTTAGCCTACAACCTCATTCAGCTTTTCTTCACTTCTTCTGACCTTAGAAACTGTTTTTAAGATTTATTTTTATTGTTTTTGACAGGAGAGAGAGACAGAGAGAGAGAGAGAGAGAGAAGGGGAGGGCCCAGAGCAGTCTCCATCGCTGTAAATTAGTTTTTGATATAGTTTTGTTCCACAGGTGGGTGCGGGTTCATGCGGCGCCGTGCAGGGCAGGAACCAGGCTGGGGGTCTCCCCCACGAGAGGCCTGCCCCCGGGAGCTGGGGGCCTCCTACATGGGAAGCACACTGGGGTGGGAGCCAAACTCGGGGCCTCCCACATGGGAAGCATACCCTAGTTCAGCATATGGGTCCACATGTGCTAGGGCCAGGATTCGATCCTTGGACCCTGGTGCTGCAAGATGAGTGCTCAACCTGCTGAGCCATCCCAGCATCCCCACTAGAAACTTTTTATGATCCATTTATTTATTTCCCCTGAGGTCCAATGGTCTTGCAACTCAACACATGAAAGCATGCCATTTTCTGTACTCAAGAAAACCACCCAGATCTGATAATAGTACTATCTCAGTGAAATGAAGTATTGAGCTAGGAGTGAAATTTCCCTCAACTGCTATTCATCCTTTGAATCACCCTTTTTGGGGCCATTTTGGAGATAAATTTCTGTAAGGCAATACACTTCTTCAAATTTATTTGTTGTAGGATACTGAATGCATTTAATCTCCCCATAATGTCTCTGGAACACACTATCAACATTCACAATAGTATTGTGACACGTTCATAGGGGTACTGAGATGCGAGTGACTTATCTTCAGTACTATGAGTTGCTGAGCAATTTATGTTTTCACTCTGTATAGTAGATGTAAAATGAAATCTCCTTCCATGTGGTAAAGTTTTGGTGATTAACCTTGGGACCTCCTCCCATGGACATCATCTTTTAAAAACCACTCTCAAAAAGAACTATTCTTACCGAAAGGAAGTCAAGCACATGTAAATAAAGTAGCACTGACCAGAAAGTACCAAGGAGCTTATGATAAAAGTAAAAGTCCGAGACCTCATCACTTCCTACTCCTCACTTGTGCTTCACAGGGTAGATCATTTTAATAATTCCTATTTGCATTGTTCTGACAGTTACCATCTTACATATAAAGTGCTTAGTCCACTATTTCCATAGTTCATCAAATGTAGACATCATCAAATGAACATTCTGCTTAGAGAGGAAAATTTAATTCATTCACAGTGCCTTCAATCTGTCCTATTTTTCTCTGTTTTTGTACCTCCTTTTGACTTTTAGTTGCTCTATTGGTGGCTCTTGTAACTTTAATAAGGTACTTAACCCTCAGTTTCTTGTGTATGCTCTATTTTGCCTTGCCTTTCTGTAAAATGAGAATATTGCCATGCCTATCTTTCTCTCAACCTTTCTTTATCCTCTTCTAAGCAGACTCATAATTATTTGCATGCACTTCTGTAATCTTAATCAGACATTTTCTGCTTTGAAAAGCAATATGGGTTTTTTACCTTTTAATGAATTTCTAATAATGTTGACCATAGGGCCAATTTCTTCATTGAGTGTAGGCTAGGCCACTAGGAGATTATTCATGGAATCCAGTTCAAATTCTCTTTTTCTTTATTCCACTAACTTTTAAAAGGTCTGCCATATTTGCATCTGATACATATTTGATTTATGCATCAACAATTCTCTCTCTCTCTCTTCCTCTCTCCCAACACACACATGCGCACACACACACATTTAAATGGTTGCCAGGCAATTGATAATAAAGCCATTTAATCCTATAACAACTTATGAAATGGGTATTATAATCTCCATTTTATACCTGGTAAAACTTTGGTAGCAAGTATTTAAATAGTGTAAGGGGCAGAGACTGGAATTTGATTTAAGGAAGGGCTTTCTTGTTCCAGAGTTGATCCTGGTGACCACTATGTTATTCTACACTAAGCTTCTCTTATTTGGTTTATCAGAATCTATAAATATTACCAAATGAACCCATGCTGTTAAAACATGTGAAACAGTGCACAGATGTATGAATAATGGTTGACCATCTATTCCTTACTATCACAGCTTCTACCAGCTCCAGACCCCAGAGGTTACAGAGAACAAAATCATCTGGGTTTTTGTTTTACACTTTTCTCAAGCTCATGCAAATCTGTATAAACAGATTGACATTTTCCTGAGTAGATTTTCTTAGTAATTTTGTCAAAAATGGCACCACACACTTTACATTTATCTGTGACTTTCTAAATTCACAAAACCGGTGAACACATGTAGACAATATTAATTCTGTCTTATTAAAACCTGCATTAGGGGCAAACTGGAATTTATAGAACAATGCCCTAATTGCTTCAGGTATTTTATTTTTATCTTTGCAGGCAAAAAGACAGAAGTTGGTTTTACCTTTGCTCCCCTTTTTGTAATGTATCTCTCCTTTTTTCTTATCCTGCTTTTTAAAACAAGTCTATTTTTCTTTTTAAAGCAATTTCTCTCCCTCTCTCTCTCTCTCTCTCTCTGTCATAAATAAATAAATAAATAAAAATATATTTTAAAAAAAAGGGGAAGCTGGGATGGCTCAGTGGGTTAAGCGTTCACTTTGTAGCGCTGGGGACCCGGAATCAAGTCCCGGCCCCGGCCTGTGTGGAACCATATGCTGAACTGGGAGCTCCCCCAGTTCAGTTCTCTCTCTGTCTCTGTATCTCTGTATCTCTCTCTCTCTCTCTCTCTCTCTGTCAAAAATAAATAAATAAAAATATATTAAAGCAATTAGCTTATGGTGGGCCTTGATGAGCTTTTCATTCTGTTTCCAGCTTTAGATTCATAGATCTTCTCACAGCTGTGTTTCTGGTTACCTTTCAATGAATCTCTAATACTGTTGACCACAGAACCAACTTCTTCACTGAGTACAGGCTGGGCCAGTGTTGGTTTGCCTCATATTTGGAATATTTCCTACCATTGCATCTTCAAATATTTCTGTGTTCCTCCCTTCCTCTTTTTTTCTTCAGGAACACCAATTACATGTAGGTTTGGTGACCTGATATTGTTCCACAGGTCAATGAGGCTCTTTTTCTGTTTGTTTGATTTTTTTTTTTAAAGATTTATTTTTATTGATTTTTGACAGAGAGAAACAGAGACAGAGAGAGACAGAGAGAATGGGGAGGGCCCAGAGCAGTCTCCACAGTTGACATTAGTTTTTCCATATAGTTTCACTCCACAGGCGGGCACAAGGCTGCACAGGGCAGGAACTGGGCCGGGAGCCTCCCACATAGGTCCCTGCAAGAACTGAACTGGGGGCACACCCCAGTTCAGCATGTGGGTCCGCATGGGCCGGGGCCAGGATTCGATCCTCGGTCCCCGGGGCTTCAAAGCGAGCGCTTAACCCACTGAGCCATCCCAGCTTTCCCTGTTTGATTTTTTTTAAGCTTTACTGAGGTATAAGTGACATACAACAAAATGTGCATACTTAAAGTACACAAATTGATATGTTTTTACATAAAACTGTGAAACTATCTTCACAATTAGCATAAGAAGCATTTCCTCAAACCCCTGGTAACTCCTTTCCTCCATTCTGACAATTCCCTTCTCATAAGTAACAAGAAACATTGATCTGCTTTCTGTCACTTATTAGATTACTTTGTGTTTTCTAGAATTGTGTGCAAATGATGATTGTCACACACACTCGGGACACACACGTATGATGATATGAACTTGTTAGGTCTGGCTTCCTTCAATCAGAATAATTATTTTGAGATTTATTCATGCTATAGCATGAGTCAAAATGTCATTACTGTTTATTGCAAACAGTGTTCCTTTGTGTAGGTAATACAAATTTACTTATCCCTTCACCTGCTGATGGACATTATGGATGCTTCTAAATTTTTGGCTCGTACAAATAAAGCCACTATGGACTTCCATGTATAAATTTTGTGTAGATGTATGCTTTCATTTGGTTTGGGTCAATACCTAAAAATGGAAAGGCTGAGTCATATGGTAGGCATGTATTTAACTTTGTAATAAGCTGCAAAACAGTTTTCCAAAATGGTTTTACATTTTACATTACCGTCATTGGTATGACAGTTTCACTTTCTTCAAATCCTAGCTTACACTGGCTATGGAGAGACTTTTTACATTTTAGCCATTCTAGTAGATGTATAGTGGTATTGAATTGTGGGTTTTAGTTGTATTTTCCTAATGACTAGGGATGATGAACATGTGTTCATGTGCTTATGTCCCATCCATGTGTCTTTCTTTGTTGGTGAAGTATCTGTTTTAATCTTTTGTCCACTCTTAACTCCATTGTTTGTATTCTTAACATTGAATTTTGAAAGTTCTCTCTAAATATGTTGAATAACAGTTCTTGACTAGATTTGTATCGTGTCTAAGACAACTTGGCCTAACACAAGGTAAGAACAGGTTTCCATATGATTTCTTTTAGAATTTTCTTAGGCTGACATGCAGGTCTACCATCTATTTTGAATGTATGTATGTATACATATGTATATGTGTGTGTGTGTGTATGTATCAAGAGATATTAACGTTCCAATTAGGGGGCTAGGGCTATCTGATTGTGCTCACACCACTTCTTGAAAAGTTCAGTTTTTATACTGAATTGCCTTTGTATCTATGTTGAAAATTAGTTATTCTTATAAGGATGGGCTTACCAGTATTTCTGTATTGTCTGTTCTGTTCCAATGGTCCATTTGTACATCTTTATGCCAATATCACAGTGTCTTGATAGCTATAGCTTTGTAGTAAGTCTTAAAATAAAGTAGTGTTTAACTCTCCAAATTTATTCTTTTTTTTTTACCTTAAACTTTGTTTTTGTTTTTTCTCTCATACCACAGATTTCCACAGGTAGGACAATTTAAGAGATACAATGGTACTTCTTTCTATTCCTAGAGAATTGGCTTTTCTCCTTCAGCTGACCAATCCCCTCATACATCCAGGATGGCTGCCACAACTCTTACCCTTTCTTGTGGGAGTCACAACTAGAGACAAAAAGATGACCGTCTTCTTGCCTATTGCTTTTTCAGAGTATTTAAACTCCTTTATGGAAGTATTACCTGCCACACAGACATCAACAGATGTGCCTTTTCTTTTCATTGGCTAGAATTGCATCATATTTCCCTTTATTTTAAGTTTTAAATTATATATTTTAATTTATTTTCTGGTTGTTCATTGATAGTATACAGAAAAAAACACTGACTTTGATATACTAATCATGTACCCTGTAACATTGCTATATTCACTTAACGATTGTAAACTTTTTTTTACTTTCAATTATAGTTGACATTAAATCGTATTTTATATTAATTTCAGGTGTACAGTGGTTAGACATTTATATAACATATGAAGTGATTCCCCACCCCCATAAGTCTAGTACCCACTTAGCACTAGACATAGTTATTACAATATAGTCAAAAACTATATTCCCTATACTATACTTTACGTCCCCATGACTATTTTGTAACTACCAATTTGTACTTCCTATACCTTCACCTTTTTCACCCAGCTCCCCAGCCCCCTGCCATCTGGAAACCACCTGTTTGTTCTCTGTATCTATGAATCTGTTTCTGTTTTGTTTGCCCATTAATTTCATTTTTTAGAGTCCACATATAAGTGACATTATGTGGTATTTATCTTTCTCTAACTAATTTCACTTAGAAAACTCACTGGGGGGGTGGGGCGGGGAGGGGCTATAAAATAAAAAAATGGGCAGAAGACCTGAATAGACATTTCTCCAAAGAGGACATATGGCCAATAGACATTTGAAAAGATGCTCAATGTCACTAGTCATCAGAGAAATGCAAATTGAAACCACAATGAGATATTACTTCACATCTGTCAGAATAGCTAATATCAATAAATCAACAAACAAGTGTTGGTGAGGATGTAGAGGAAAGGGAATCCTGGTACACTGTTGAGAAGATCACACATTCGTGCAGCCACTATGAAAACCAGTATGGTGTTTCATCTAAAAATTAAAAATATAAGTACTATATGACCCAGCCATTCAATGTCTGGTAGTTATCAGAAGAAACACTAATTTGAAAAGACATATTTACCCATCTGTTCATTGCAGCACTGTTTACTGTAGCCAAGATGTGGAAACAACCTCTGTGTTTATCCATAGATGATGGATAAAGAAAACGTGGTACATATATGCAATGGAATATTACTCAACCATAAAAAGATGAAATCTTGCCATATATGACAACACTGATGAACGTACAGGGTATTTTGCTAAGTTAAATAAGTCAGGCAGAGAAAGACAAATACCATATGATCTCACTTATATATGGACTCCAAAGACCACAATAAATGAACAAACAGAACAGAAACAGATTCATAGATACAAAAAGCAAACTGCTGATGTCAGATGGGAGGAGGGTTAGGAGGACAGGGTGAAAAGGGGGAAGGGATTAAGAAGTACAAATAGGTAGTTACAAAATAGTCACAGGATGTAAAATACAGCATAAAAAATATACTCAATAATATGGTAATAACTATTCATAGTGCCAGGTGGGTACTAGACTAAGGAGACTCGCTTCATAAATTACATAAATGTCTAACTACTATGCTGTACACCTGAAAGTAATATATGATTGAATTTCAGCAGTAATTGAAAAATAAAAGGAACTCTTCATTTGTTTAAATAAATAGTTGGGAATTTGAAAGTAATTCAGCTATCCATCAAGTAACATCCATAATATTACAGGGCCAGTAAACTCTTCATACGTACTAAGTTCTTACATATAGTAAGTGCACATTGAGGTGTGGAGACCCCATGCACGTGAGACAAAGATTGTGCTTTGGCTTCCTTTAGGCTGGGCGAGTGGATTGTCAACACCACTCATCCTGTCTGGCAATGGTGTTTTAAGATTTGGGATGCCGGGATAGCTCATAGATGTAGCGCTTCCCTCGCAATAGTGAGGTCCGGGTAATCGTGAACTCTGAGGATTGGATCCCCGCCAGGTCTCTAGAGACTCGTATGCCGAGCTGCCAGCAAATGTGACCCGCAGGGGTGGCTCAGCGGCTAATGGTCCCGCCTCGCATTCAGGAGGCCTCCAGTTTTGTTCCCGCCCTGCCCACGGCCGCACACCCACCTGTGTGGAATGAAACCATGTCACAACTAAGGATGTACAACTATGGAGACTGCTCTG
>PVKE010040310.1:0-14653 GCA_004027555.1 Craseonycteris thonglongyai
GGGCCCTTCCCCTTCTGTCTGTCTCTGTATCTCTCTCTCTCTCTCTCTCTCTCTCTCTCTCTCTCTCTTGTTCACTCTCTCTCTCTCTTTCAAAAACAATAAAAATAAATCTTTAAAAAAAAAATAGGGGAAGCCGGGATGGCTCAGTGGGTTAAGCGCTCACTTTGCAGCGCCGGGGACCGGGGATCGAATCCCGGTCCCGGCCCGAGCGGAACCATATGCTGAACTGGGAGCTCCCCCAGTTCAGTTCTCTCTCTGTCTCTGTATATCTCTCTCTCTCACTCTCTGTCAAAAATAAATAAATAAATAAATATTAAGAAACATAAAAAAAAACATAAAATGAGAAATGTGCATTAAAATGATGTATAACATAACCACATTTATTTAAGAATGTATTTCAATGTCAAACAGCAAATTTCAACAATGCAAAACCACACTTAACATCTCCATCAGCCTCATAGCTCAGGTCAGCCAAGCACACCTCATAAAGCCTTTGCAGTAAGGAAGACCACTCTTACCACTGGAGCTGCCCTGAGGTGACGTTGGCTGCTTCTGAAGTGAGGGTCTTCCTCCCACCCATGCAGAGGCTGTGCAAACCTGTGGTAGGGACCCTAAGGTTTGATTACAGGATCATGAAGGTCCTTTGCAGCCTGGGGTTCTGTGAGCGGGAAGCAGGGAGGACAAGAGAGCCAGATGCAGTTACACAGGCTCATCCACTGGGAACCCCAGCTTCTGCCCTCCGCCTCTGTCCTGGGGTGACATCCAGTCTGCTAGTAAGATCCTCAGGTGCCTGGAGCATGGTGGGAGAACTTTTCTTTCACCTGCCAGGAGCTCACCATCAATTTCACTCTTTAAGATTGGCCCTCAATGACAGGGAACTGCTCTCAGAAATGATCCCTTGAAGGTGGTGTGAGTGAATGGGGGCTGCTGGAGTGAGAGTCAGGTTGAGAGCTGGAGCCCCGCTTGCCCCACCCCTAGCCTCAGCCTGGGGGTGTGGCTAATGCAGCCCATGCCCGCGCCTCTGCAGTGTGTGCAGCAGGAGTTCTGAGCACTTGGGATGGCAGCCTGGGAGGGGATCCCGGGAATCCAGTCTTTCCCACTTCGAATACTCAGGGTGTTACACCAGTCAGTACCTAAGCTGCCTTTGGCCCACCCTCCTCAGTACCAGCTGACTCTGAGCTCAGCAGCTGGGCCTCAGCCATTCCGGAGGTACCGGAAGTCCCCTGCTGCTGGGAAAGGGACTCAAAAAATCCAGAGCGGGGAAGGAGTGCTTCAGGTGAGGGGTCTATTTGTTTACTGGTTCAAGGAGCATGGTTGATATTAATCGTGTTTCTCCACTAAACTCAAATGTCACACTCGGCTGCCTCCATGCTCAATAAAAAGACACCAGCCAGGCTGGCCGCATCCATCTTCCACTTCCTCACTGCAGTTGATGGGCACATCTTGAAGCCTCTGTTTTCACGTGTGCCAATGAGAAAAATCGGCTAATAGCCCCGTGCACAGGCCTGGCTAGCTCATCTGTAGCACCCAGTGTAAATGAAAATGTGGATCTCCTTGTGCAAAAGTTATTAAGAATCTCGAGAGAGCAACAGAAGAGCATTGAACCAAGCACAGAGCCCTTCTAGGCACGGGATCAGTGGGGAGTTGCCCAGGTTCCATGCCCATCCGTGAGGCTGGCTCTGCCCACACTCTCACTGCCCAGAACAGTGATTACAATGCTTGTAAAATGTGCTGTCAGCTTGAAAAAAAAAAAGGAAGAGAAAAATACATGTATGTATATATTGAGTCTGGTATTGTGGTTAAGATAGCCTCCTGTCTTAGCCTAGATTTATGGATGTGGGTGAATACACACACACAAGAGAGAGAGAAAGAGAGACTCCATAACTCCATATAGAGTTATGATTCAGGGTTCCTAAGTAACCAAGGATACCAGTTTCAGACACTCCAGTTGAGACCCTGACTTAAATTAAAATCTTAATCAATGGAAATGTCTTCTAACTGCAAACTGTCATTCTAAAAGATCCTTTTTAAAAATTATGAACATAAGGCCAGAGAGTTACTAAGTATTCCTGGATGATGCTCCCTTGAAGACAACTGTGAACCTAGCAGAGGTCTGCAGACTCGACCATGCTGGACTGAGGCCACGTCCTCTGGCCTCCATCTGCAGCCCTCCAAGACCTGGCCTTCCCAGGGCCCCTGTCCTCTTCACCCTACACGCCTGCTCCATCCTACCAACCCACTTGCTTTCTCTGAAGGCCACACGTTGTCCCTTATCTCTCAACCTGTGTATATGCCGTTCCCTGTGCCTGGAAACCCCTCCTCATTTTATTTTTCACTCAAAACACTGCTATTCCTCCTCATAATCCACCCCTCTCCCCCTTAGCTTATGTAAGAAGCCTTCTTAGATTCCTAGGGTCTATTGTTTAATAATAATAATAATAATAATAATAATAATAATAAAGGTGTTAAGTACTGACCATGTATTAGTCACTATTTTAATTATTTTACATTTGTTAACTCACTCCTCCCAGAAAACTTGAACCAAATGTGTTGTATTATATTCTTTTATTTTATACTTTTACTTATGTTGAAAATAAGCCCTAGAGAAGTACAGTGACTTACCCGAGCCCACAGCCCCAGGAAGTCTGCTGTGGACTGCCGCCCACGAGTCTGTCTCTCTGAGCTACTTGCTCCTCAGGGCCTCGTGCATGTACCACACTGGGCTGTGGCCATGTGCTTGTCCAGATCCCTTTATGAGTTCAAGGTTTTTCTCCATTCACTACTACTGTCTTTCCAGCACCCACCAGGATGATATTAAAGGCTCTCAGCCAGTAGGCATGGAAAGGGAAGAAATTCCACACTAAGGCGGAAGCATCTACTCTCGTGTTCACACCCACTGCGCACAGCCTGTGGCAGGCTGACAGCTATCAGCTTGCCTACCCTGCTGCAGCAGATCAGGGCAGGGATGTGGCCCTCCCACCTCAGCCTGGAAAAGGCCAGCTCCCCTCACCCCCTGCACAGGGTTCTTCTACCAGCTTCCCTGTCACCTAGACACAGTGCCTTTCAGGAACCCCACCCTTCTGTTTTAACATAAAGAGTGTCATTGCTCCTTTCACTTTGTTCAGGTATGGGTCGATGCACCCGGCCAGTGAGATAGGCAGGACAGGCCCTGACCCTGGGGAGAGACTCGTGCCTGTGACAGGTGACATCAGGGAAATTCTTCCTCCAAATGTTGAATGTGCACTTGCTGTGAAGGGGGTCTGGCCAAGCAATGGTCCACCCCACCCCCTGCATCTTAGCTTGTGAAATCAAACTTTCATCTACGGCCTTACTAAAACCCTCCTCCTCCCGGCCATCTTTCCTTCAAATTATGAGACAGTGGTTCTCAGTCCCATGCCATTAGAAAGTCTTCAGGGGAGTTTGTAACTCATGCTTGGGCTGTACAGTAGACAAGCTGCACTAGGCAGGCATACTGCATTATAGCCCACGGTGAGGTGCATGCAGACAGGGCTGAGGCCTTCCATGCTGGAACAGCCCTTGCTGGAACATCCTTAATTATTACCAGCCCTGGCCTGTGGGGGAACTGCAGCTGTTGTCCCTAAGTGCACAAAGCGAATGCTCAATGAGTGGTATGAAAGGAATAATGATTAGAATTATGATTATTTGGCTTCTCTTATTAATTAATAAATTCTTTAATATTTGATAAGCTTTAATGCTTGGAAAATATTATTCCTATGATGTGTATTTAGATAGTGCCCAATTTATTTAGTGTATGAATATCAAACAAATTGTTTTCCAGGGGATGCTGAGATGGCTCAGTGGGTTAAGCGCTCATCTTGCAGCCTCAGCTGGGGTCTGAGGATGAAGTCCCAGCCCCGGCCCATGCGAACCCATATGTTGAACTGGCATGTGATGCCCATGTGAGAGGCACCCAGTTTCGTTCTTGCAGAGGTGAGCTTCCCATGTAGGATGCCCCCGGTTTGGTCCCCAGCTCAAGGGGGTGTGACTGCCATTCAGGAGTCCCTTGGCCGAGTTCCTGCCCCATGCGGCCCCTGCCCACCTGTATGAAACAAAACCATGTCAAAAACTGATGACTTGCCACCATGGAGACTGCTCTGGGCTCACCCCCTTCTCTCTGTCTTCCTCTGACTCTGCTCTCTCTCTGTGTCAAAGACAATAAAATAAATCTAAAAAAATTGTTTTCCTTTGAATATTAAATAAAGATGCCTCCAAGTATTTAGGTCACAGTATATATACACGATTTAACAAATTAAAATTTCCTAGGCATTCAAATATAGCCAATGGAAACACTTTCATCATTTAATTAAAACCCAAAGTCTAATATGACATTCTTTTAAGAACATCTTAAAATTAAAAAGTCAAAAAATATTACAATGACTACAAATTGATCAGTTGCCTTACAGAAAAGGAATCAGTTACAAAAAGTTAACCCCAAAATTTATCATTTTAATTACATTTTTTTCAAAGAATCAGCTTTTTGTTTCATTGATTTTTGCTATTGCTTTTTCAGTTTTCACTGTAATTGATTTCCACTCTTATTTTTATTATTTCCTTCCTTGTACTTGCTTTGAATTTATTTTGTTTCTTTTCTCATATCTTAAAGTAAGAACTTAAATTATTAATTTAAGACGTTCCTTCTTTTCTAATGTGAAGAATAAGGCTATAAATTTCTATTTCAGCCCTCTTTATCTATATTCCTACTATGTATTTTATTTTCATTTTAATGTAGCTTTACATTTTTAAATTGATTTCCTTTACGACTGCTTCTTTGACCATGTATTATTGATGTGTGCTATTTAATTTTCAAATAGATTTTTCTTCTTTCTGATACATAATTGATTCTATTCTGATCAAAAAACATACTCAGTATAATTTTAATTTATTGAGGATATTTTATGGTTCAGGGTATGATCTGTCTTAGTGAATTTTCCATGAATAACATATATAGTTTTATATATATATATACACACACACTTATATACATACACATACATACGTATATACATACATACATACATACATACACACACACACATATATACTTTTCAAAGTTGAATTGAATTACAATACCAATGTGTAGCATGACGTTCACTCAAAAGATGCCATTAAACAAATGAATGCTAGCATCACTATGCAGCAGGCAGGACAGTCTGAATGGCAGAAGCATGGTTGTTTTTCAAGAAGCACAAGACTATTTTGAAATGGTATTTGAAATTTGAGAATATTGTGGAAGTACAGTGACAATGGGGGCATGAATACGCAACAGAACCTCCAACACCTAACAATTGCAGGCATTCGTGATAAGTTTGAGACATGTGGTAAATTAAAAAGGCATGTGCAGTGACACAAGTGGATACTTTGGCCAACGTTGTTCAACCAGTAGTTTGCTGTAAGCAGAAGTGTCTGGATGCTGATGGTAACCACTTTAAGCACCTCTTGTCATTGCACAAGTCAAATATGACTTGCATTCATCTTTGTATTGGTATATATTGAGAATTACAACTTTATAGAGTTTTTTTCTTTCTTAAAATATGTAGTTTTTTGGCAACCTCTGTATATTTGCATAGAAAATCAGCAAGTAATGCCCATAGCACATGAGTTTGCACACATCTAAGAGTCATTTATTCACTCATGCTTGGAGAAAGGTTATGATCTCCCTGGTTGATGGCAAGGACAAAATGAAATCACCACGATGAGGACTGAGCATCAAGTAATAATACTCAGGCAAAGGTTGGTCACTGGGTTGCTCAGGCCCCACCTGAGTACCAGAATCTTTAATTTTTCTCTTTATTTCCCCAGGTCTTCTTTATTACACGTATCATTATGTATATCCTTACAAAGAACCTTTAAGTTTAAAACACTTAGAAAAACTCATGACACAGGGTTAGCATTCTATAAATGTTAGCTATTGGCATCAGTACTCATATTACTATTATTACTACCCTCATTTTTAGATGAGAACACTGAAACTCAAAGTGATTAGTTTAATTGGTCTAAAGTCATAAGCTTGCAAGTCACTAAACTAGGATTTGAAGTCAGGTTTTTCCAAAGCCTATGTTTATTTTCACAGGACCAGCTACCTTTCTGGTAGTTCATGTCTGTGCTAGAGCATGACTTTTCTCCAAAAACAAATGTGAGGCGCTAACACTGAAGAGCAAGTGAAAATAGCCAGAAAAAATTAAAAAGCCCTTGAGCTAAATGTAAAATTAACAGTCAGGATTCTGCTTTTGGTCATCACAGAGTAACTTGTTCTAAATTTGTCCTCATGCTGAAAATAACTATAAAGCTAGACAAAATATATGAGAAAACTGTTCTCAAGTATTGAGAAAAAAAAAAAAAAAAAGAAGAGGAAGAAGAAGTAGAAAAAGAAGCAAACTAAAAGTATAAGTTTGTGATCTTTAAGAAAAAGGAATCATATGAGGTGAGCTCTACATTCACCCTGATATTCTGCCCAGAATAAAATTCTAGACATTATTCAGGGAAGTGGAGGTGGGACTTGAGCAGAAGAGTGGAAGAGGCATGAGAGATTTGGTAGATTCATGCTTCTGAAGTGCTTGGGTTTGTGGGGCAGAGTAACGGAGGAAAAGGAGTTTCCCAGTGAGCCCCAGAAGTTTATACAAAGTTTCCCCACACAGGTCTTTGGTGAGGGATGGGCTAGGAATAGGCACGGTGAGACTCCATGTGGTCTACAGGAGATCATGAACTATGGAGCTGACAGCTGAGTAAAAAGACCTCAAGGTCATGCAGTGCTAGGAGAGTTTAGAGTTTCTGCTCAGCCAGAGTTCAGAGATAACTCTTCCTTAGGCATTCACTTGAGATCCCAGAAAGGCCACACCTAGGAGTAAGAACCATGAGCAAGGGCCTCACCCCAGGACTAAGTTCAGAAACTAAGTTCAAAATCAAAACAAACAAGCAGCAACAAGCGAACAATATTTAGACTTTTCGTAACAGAGACTAAAACCAAGCCTGACAGAACAAAATATACTGGTAATAAAATGCTGACCAAACAAAACTCAACAGCCTATGAAGGAAAATGGCACAATTCAGACACCCCATGTCACCTAAGGTGTCTAACATTCAATAAAAATTTTTTATATGTGAAGAAGCTGAAAGATATGACCCATTATCAAAGAAACAAAAAATGTGTTCATAACAGAAATGAAAAAAAAAAGAGTCAATAAGTATAGAGCCCAAGGTGGTCCAGATGTGAGATAACAGGCAAGGTTATTAAAATACGGTAGCTATTATAGAAATATTTAAAAACTTAAAGTCAAATAGGGTCATATTGAAGTAAACAAAAATTCTGGAAATGAAAAGTAAAATACATAAATGAGAAATTCATTTGATAGAATTAACAGACGGTAAATGCTTGCTCAAGAATGAATTACTGCATGTGGATGTAGATCAACTGACATTTTCAAATATGAGGAGCAAAGGAATAAAAGACTAGAGTAAAGAACAGATCCTCAGTCACCCGTGGCATAATGTCAAGGAGACTAGCACATGAATAACTTGAGCCCCAGAAAAATAGAAGACAGATGGGGCAGAAAAAGAAATAGTCAAAGAAATAACAACCCAAATTTTCCCAAATTTAATAAAAATTATACACAAATTAAGAATTTTATTAAATCAAAAAGAAGATAAATACAAAGAAAACTACATGTAGTCAGATTATACTCAAACTGCTGAAAACTAAAGACACTGTAAAAATCTTTAAAGTAGCTAAAAAAAAGTCACATTATATAACAGCAAACAATACTTAAAATGATAGCTAATGTATTGTTATAAATTATGTAAGGTAGAAGATGATGAAACATCTTTTAAATGCTGGATGGGAAAAAGTGTCAACCCCCAATTCTATATTCAGCAAAACTATCTTTTAAATACATGAATGAAAAAAAGATATTATCGCATAAAAGAAAGCTGAAAGAATTTGAAAGAAGGAGAGCTGTCATACAGGAAATGCTAAAGGAAGGTCTTCAACTCCAAAAGGAAATAACACCAGACAGAAACTCGTATCTGAGAATGAAAACATTAAGACTATATATGCATATACATATACATATACATATACATATACATATACACATACACATACACATATATATGTGAACGTATGTGTGTGTGTGTGTGTATCTATTTTGTGCTATCACATTAAATTTTACACCCTTACACACAGAAAATATAACATAACATATGAGAGCTGTCCAGGAAGTATCCAGCCATGTAATATAAAAATAAGATGCATTTATGGCTGGATTCCTTCCAGACAGCCCTTATATAAATAGATAAAAATACAAGGTAATCATTTTGCTTTAACTAACCATATATTGTTTAATAAAAATTAAAGACTATGTATACACTTGATTTTTATTAAATAATATAGGGAAGCTGGAATGGCTCAGCGGGTTATGTGCTCGCTTTGTAGCCCAGGAGCCTGAGGACCAAATCCCGGCTCTGGTCCAGGTGGACCCATACGCTGAACTGAGGTGTGCCCCCAGTTCAGTTCTTGCTGGGGCCTACGCGGGAGGCTTCTGGCCCAGTTCCTGCCCTGCGCAGCCCCAAGCCCACTTGTGGAGTAAAACTATGTGGAAAACTAATGCTGTCAACTATGGAGACTGCTCTGGGCCCTTCTCCTTCTCTCTGTCTTTCTCTGTCTGTCTTTTTGTGACAATAAAAACAATAAAAATAAATCTTTAAATAATATAAAAATATATAACAGAATATCAAATTATATGAATATAAAATAAAATACATATAGTCTTTTTCTGAATTCCATATTCCATATATTGTTTTCTATTCTTTTCCATTTCATTATGTTATGTTATATTACATTATATTTACAACAAATAGCATGAAAATTATGGTGATAATAGCGCAAACAATACACTTTCAATGTTTAAGTTCTTATAGTTTACATGAAGTTATATGAATTCTATGTAAACTAGAATGAGTTGAGAATGCATATCATTATCCTTAGAGAAACCATTAAAAACTATGACAAAGATTTATAACTAAAAATAAAATAAAGAAATTAAAATGGAATACCCAAGAAAATTTAATTAACTCAAAGAAACGACAAAAATTAGGAACATAAGAATAAACTAAACAGATGGAACAACTAGTAAACAAAATGGTAGATTTAAACTCTATCAATATTATATTACATGCAATTGAACTTCTCATTTTAGATATTTTACTTTTCATTTCTAATAAATACTCCAAGCAAAACTCAGACCTTATCAGAATGGAAAGTAAAACAAATCTAACTATATGTTGACTACAAGAGATGCACTTCAGCCAGGATAGCTCAGTGGTTGAGTGCTTGCCTCATGATCATGAGATCAAGGGTTTGATTCCCAGCCTCAGTCCCTGCAACCCCATATACTGAACTGTGGCCAACTGGTAACCAACAGGATGTCTCGGGGCAAAGGTTCCCTCTCCCACATGGAAGGCCCCAGTTCAGTTCCTGCCCTGCATGGCCCCACATCCACCTGTATGGAATGAAACCATGTCACAACTAAAGATAAATGACTATGGAGACTACTCTGGGCTCTTCCCCCTTCTCTCTCTCTCTCTCTCTCTCTCTCTCTCTCTCTCTCTCTCTCTCTCTATCTCTCACCTTCACACAAACCATAAAATAAATCTTTAACAAAAAGAGAGATGTACTTTAAAACACAAACACACAAGAGAGGTTGAAAATAAACAGATCAAAATAATGCATTATGCAAACAGCACACATAAGAGAGCAGGTATATCCATATTAAAAACCTGCTGGGATGGCTCAGCAGGTTAACTAATCACTTTTCAGCCCCAGGGTTCAAGGATTGAGTCCCAGCCCCAGCTCATGCAGACCCATGTGCTGAACTAGGGTGTGTTTCCCATGTGGGAGGCCCCCAGTTCGGTTCTAATAAATAAATAAATAAATAAATAAAATCAGAAAAAGTAGATTTCAAGACAAAATATTTTCATAGATACACAGGTACTATTTTATGCTAATAAAATAGTCAACTTATCAAGAATACATAAAAATTCCAAAATTAAGTGCATCATATAAGAGAGTTAAAAATACATAAAGCAAAAATTTACAAATATGGGAATAGGAAACTGTACAATTATAGTTATAGATTTTAATACCCCATTTTTTGTAACAAATAGAAGACTCAAACCCCCAATAAGATACAGAAGGTTAGAACAAAATTAACAACTAATTTGACTTAATTGATATTATAGAACACTATACTAAACAACTATATAATATACATTGTCAAGTGGATTTGGAATAGTCAGAAGACAGATCATATGTTGGGCCATAAAATACCTCAAATAATTTTAAAGGATTACAATGTAACAAAGTATAATCTCTGAGTATAATAAAATTAGAAATTAATAATAAATATAAAAATCCCAAATATTTGAAAATTAAGTAGCATTCTTTAAAATAATCTATCACCAGAGATTATCACCAGAAGAAAGAAAATATATAATTTAGAAAATATTTGAAACTGAATGATACTTGAAAATACAACATACGCTATAAATATTTGTGGGATAATATTAAGCAATACCTAGGGAGAAACTTATACCTTCAAATATTTATATTAGAAAACAGGAAAATTTAAAATCAGTAATCTAAGTTTCTACCTAAAATACTCAAATAAGAAGAAAAAATATAAATAGAGGAAGCCTTGAATAGATACCTCTCAAAAAGAAGTTTAAAATGGTGCAGAAACCTTGGAACCTATTTTGAAATTTCTTCTAAGATTAATTAACAATGAACCAGCAATTAAACTCCTAGGTATTTATGAAATAAAATAAAAACAATATGTCCATACAAAGATTTGTGCAATAGTGTTCATAGAACCTTTATTCAGTTTTATTCAAAAAAGCATAAAACTGGAAAGAGCCCAAATGTTTATCAACAGGACAATGGATAAAAATCAATTGCCATATATTTATGCAATGACATTTACTCATCAGTGAAAAGGAATGAATTACCGATCCACACAACATGAATGAATCTTGCAGACATACTGTTAAACAAATGAAGACAGGAACAAAAGAATATATACCGTATGATTTCATTTTTCTGAAGTTCAAGGGCAAAACAAATCCATGGTGATTATATTAATCACTTAGTGTTGCATAAGAAAGTAAGCCCAAAAAAATCATCTTAAAAATATCAAGCATGTATTATCTCAGTTTCTGAGGGGCAGGAGTCCAGGCATAGTTTAATAGGCTGCCTTTGGTTCAACTCTCTCTCAAGGCTGCTTCAAGGAGTTGGCTAGGACTACAGTAATCTCAAGGATTGACATGGGGACTTTCTGTTCCCAAGTTTACTGGGTGTGGCTGTTGGCAGGTCTCAGATGCTTGGGGACTGTTGGCTGGAGACATCAGTTCCTTGCCATTTAGGCCTTTCTTTAAGGGCCTCTCCCATGGCAGTTGGCAGCTGCCAGAGCTGGGGCTTTAGGAGGGAGTAGAGGATGGTGAGCAAAATGCACATCAGTCTCTTTGTAACCTAACCTCAGAAGGGACACAAATCACTTGACACAGCCTTTATACCAATGGAGGAGATCACACAAAGGCATGAATACCAAGATGAGGACCCTTAGAGCCCAACTTAGAAGATACCCACCATAGTAACAGAAATCAGAACAGCAGTTGCTTATGAGTAACGGGGATTGACTAGAAGGGGACACAGTAAAACTTTCTGAGGTGATACAAATATTCTATAACTTGATTTGGTTGTTGGTTTAATGGATATATACATTTGTCAAGACTCCTCAATTTATACACCAAGACTTGCACATTTCACTACATGTACATTCTTTCTCAATTTTAAAATGTTTTTTAAAAGCTGCAATTTAAAAATATTTTTAAAAGATAATTTGTCATTTTAGATATCATTCGAATGAATACAGGCCCTTATACAGCAGACTAAATAAACGTAACCACAGAAAAACACATCAATTTATCATGCTGCACTTCAAGTATATAAACTTCATAATGTCAAATGAACACAAATGCTGTATTTTCACAAGGCTCTATTTACTCTCTGCTGGGAAGGGTGTTCAAGATTTTTTAGCCAAACCTCTAAGACTTGGTTGGGAATCTGAGGACAACCAGTCACAGCTTCTTTTTTCAAAACCCCTGTCTACTTCTCAAAGATAGGAAAAGCAAGGGCCCCATTTTAGGACCTGAGAGTCCTCTAGAAAGATGAGACATGGCACTGAAATCAGGGCTTGGTCTGAAGACAATTGCTCATAACCAACCTCCTGCTTTAGGATACAATGCTTCTAACAGGGGTCACAAGGATTTTTGGACAAAAAATAAATAAATAAATTACCACTTACAAAAGACTGTTTTGTCACATTAAGTACAAATGAATTAGAAAAAGACAGTTTTCATTTCTCTTGAAATAGACCAGGATTTAAAAATTAAGAGAGAACTTGTTTGACCAAGTACCTTTGAAGTTTTCCAGACATAAAACATTTACTTTGTAAACCCAGAGTACAGGCAGATTGTCATCTTTTCAAAGTGGAACCATTAAAAATGTACCATTTTGCTCCTTATCCCTTTGCCTTTCTTGGGTGATTATAATGGATAGGTCTAAAGTGTTCCCCTTTAGTCACTGAGAAACACTCATGTGCCAGGCACCATACTTGGCATGGGGAAAACCAACTGGGCTGCTCTCCTACTGCAGATGATACACAGCCAAATGAGGAGGCTTGAGCCCATCTCTCAAAGGTCTGATTGGTTGAACATGCAGTCAGTTCCCATGGTAGCCTTGAAATTTTTTCTTTGGTGCTGAGGTTTTAGCATGACAGCCTTCAAGCACTGACCTCCAGCAAACAGTGACCCTGGGGACTTGTGGCACCCAGATCAAATGTTTCCAGAGTTACTAAACCCATTAGGTCATATATCAGAGAGAAAATGTGCAAAGGCTTATATGTGTGTTTGTTTGCTAAGTCTTTAGCTTGGCTCCATTCTCTTTCTCTGAAGCAGTGGGCAGAGTTGCCTGACAGTGATGCAAACTCAAAGTGAACAGTGGTTTTGGAAAATCACATTCAATAACAGTGTAACCCAACCCTGGGGCTATTTGAAATCCAGAGAATTCTGACTGGAGGAGAATAGCCACATGGTGAAAGAAAATGCAAGAATCACAGGCAATTCTTGCCAACCAAATGTAGCTCAGTCTCTGGTGTCCTCTTAGCATTCAGTCACTCTAGCAATTGGAGCCGATATGGGTCAATCTAAATATAGTAAAGTCCCAATTATTGTATTCTCATCATTCCTTCTCTCCACAAACACACACACAAGAACATAGAAAAATGTGAGGGATCTATTTTCAGTTGATCCTAGAAATAACTTCAATGCCAAATTTCTATAGCATTCTTTAACAGTTTTGGGTTTCAGCACAGCATAATGCAAAAATGTATGGACTTCAGGTCATTCTTTGTGAATTTCCTTATGGAAGTGATTTATCTTTTCTGAGCCTCATAAACATGGCACTTGCATAGGACAGAGGACAAAGAGATATCTCAAGATTTGAAATGGGCTGCCATCAGGGCCATCTTATTACACAATTTCAGAGGGTTACTGTTCAGATTTTATTCCACGTAAATCGTGACTCTAAAATTGTGCAACTTGGTGCTACTAACAGCTCTTCACAGGTTCAGCGACTAACTTGTAATTTCTCAAAGGACAAGATCTCTGAGCCCTTTTCTAAGACTTTGTTCTGAGATACAGACCACAGGGAACCTGGTTGAATCTAGAAAACCACCATGAAGTAAGAAGAGAATTTGGAAAGAAAACTTTTTAAAATAACAACCAATAAATAAATAAATAAATAAATAAATAAATAAATAAATAAATAAATAAAATAAAAAGAGCTCACAGCAATATAAGCCCCAAAACCAGAATGAATGAAACATTGTGAATGTTAGTTAACAAATCCAATAAGTGGGAGAACTAACCTCCAGAGAAAACAAATAAAAAAGCAATCTAAGAGTCTGGGCAAGATGGTGGGAGTACGTAAAGACTGTACATGCCTTCTCCTATAACAATACTGAAAATTCAACTTAACTGTACATCAACCTGGAGGACCATCTGAAGACTAGCTGAACAAAAGTCTTCTAACTAAGGATATAAAGAAGAAGCCACTGGCAGAAGGACAAGACATAAATGTGCTGGATCCATACTTTCATGTGGCAGTTGAGAATTTGAAGTGATGTGGAGGTCTCCTCTGAGGAATGAGGGTCCTGAGCCCCATATTGGGCTCCACAGCATGGAGCATCATTGCTGGGAAGAGTAGCCCCCACAATATCTGCCTGTATAAAACAGTGAGGATCCTAATCACCCAAGTGAGATAGAGGGCTTCTGGAGACCCAGGAGTCCTCTTAAAGGGTCTATGCACTTACTCTCAGGCATTTACCCTGAGCTTGAGTTAAGGGATAGCAACTCAGGAGGTGCCAGAGACATACAGGGAGAGACTGAGTTGTGTGCTTTCAGGGAGAGGGCTAGAGGGGAAGGTGCCATTTTTTCTATGTTGAGCTTTTCTCCCATGGAGGCTGAGGACAGTCAGCATCTTTCCTATGTTGAACTCCCCCCTCTCCCCATATAGCTAAATCTG
>PVKE010040311.1:0-14648 GCA_004027555.1 Craseonycteris thonglongyai
GGTCCAGACCTTAAGAAATTGGTACCTTCTCCTTATTGTTCCTGAGGATGCTCACTCCTGGAACACAGCTGCCTGGCTGTGAGACGTGCAGGCCGTGTGAAGAGGGTACTTGTAGACTCCTGCTTAACAGACTGCTGACAGCCAGCATCAGTTGTCAGACTTGTAAGTGGGAGAGACTGTCAGGTGATTGTAGCCCAGCCACCATCAGACTCTAAGTATATGAGAACGTGAGAGAGAATCCCATAGCTGAGCCCAATCAATCCCAGAACCATGCGACAGAACCATAAAATGATCACTGTTTCTTTATCTACTAATTTTTGGGGTGATGTATTAAACAATAAGTGATTCATAGTCAGAACACTGGTTTTTATATCCCAGAAAGCTTTTTAGGCCATTACAAAACTTTGAGTGTTAGAGATCGCAAAATTTGAACTGAAGATTGATACAATTTGACAATATTTTTAAAGGGTCACTGTCAGTACTGATTTGATTAAGCACTATAAAGGGTAAGGGGAAATTAGACCACTGACATAACTGAGGTGTGGGTTCACTGAGTTTTGGATCAAGGTGGTAGCAGCAAAGTGGTTAAGAATGGGTCCCAGGATATATTTTAAGGGCACCATAATAGAATTTACTAAAAACACTGATGTGGGTGTGGACTATTTTTATAATGTATGTGCTTCCAGGTGATTTTTATTTATAAGCATTTTCTCTTAATACAGAGAAGAATATATATATATATATTTTTTTGCCTTGTTTTAATCTGTTTATTAACATACGTATTTAAAGTCAAAATTGGAACAGTGAGCAGTTAATATTTCTATATATCCTATTTTATTCTACAGAACCTATTTCACCTGGTCACTGGTGGCCACTTTTACAGTTTTCTTTAATTTCTACAAATAATTACTCCTTCTTTCTGCTTTGCATAAGGTAAGATAAATGAATATTAGAGGAAGAGTGGACTAGATACTACCTGGAACTCACCTATATGGTTTTATCTGAAATCTCTCACCTAGGGAGAGATTTATTTAGATGGCTACTGTTCTCTCTGTTACGCTGTGAAAAAAAATTATCTCAGTGAATCATCTTGTCTTATAAAAATAAATATATAATTAAGGCCTATGGGAAACCACGCATACTTTTTTAAGCAGCTTCCACATTATTTACTCTCTGGTAAAAATACAGTATGTCATGTCAACTATGCATTAAAACAAAGTTTGCTTTCTGTGAATAGTTTGTCCAAAACTGATGAAAAGAATAAGTTTAGAGCAACGGCCCAGAAAATAAAACGAATGACAAATGATTCGGTGCAAAAGTAGTACAAAATAATAGAAAAGGAGGGGTTCTGAGATTTTGGATGTGAACGTATATGGGGAAAAAGTGCTGATGAAATTATGAGTTGTCATCAAAAATATAAATAAATTAGCTCTATGGGGCCAACTGCTCACAAGCTGCCTTTTCAACTGAAGGGTGAGCATATGTCACATCAATATGAACTCAGTTTATCTCTTCCAGACTGAAGTCTGAACCATTTCAATAATCATTCACACAGCTTTAAAGCATAATTTCCCAATGAAGAGAATCACCAGTCTAACAGGTAATGCTAATTTTGCTGGAGGAGATCTAAAAATTCAATCAATAAGACCCCAAACACTAGCCAAATGGAATGCCCTTCACCACATGCTTCTGAAAGCATTAATCATGAGAAAGTGATATGTTTACTATGGCTTCACATTTAAAGCTAAGAGTGACTCTATCAGAATTTCTTCATAAATATAAGAGGAAAATATGATGCCTAGTTGTAACAGCTGCTGGACCATGTGCAACACCATTTCAGGAGGGGTAGGAAATGAAGCATGAAAATATAGTAGAGGCACCATTAGAGAGCCACATGAAGAATCTTTTGAAATGATAACCTAATTAGGCCTCTGGGAAGAGAATGCCTTGCCAAATGCAAGTATTCATCTATCATATTCTGAAATATTTCTTTTCCATATTATTTAAATGTACTTATTGAGAATAAGCTCACTGCCAACTGAGAAAAAGAAGTAAAGACCATATAGTGAAAAAAATTATAAGAGTTCTAGATCATTTTCTGTCCCTAACATGTAAACCTGAACAATGCATGACCCATCTGGTCATGGTTTCCCCGTCAGTGAAACTGTAGTTTAAATAACTCTTCCCATACTCCTTAAGCCTCTGTTTAGTTCTGATTTTTGTTTTGATTTGTTTTGTTTTGTTTTGTTGTTTTAGGCAGTCTCACCTTAGCCTATGAGGGGAAAGGAAGGTGTTGGTTCTTGGATTCTTCTGATTTGAACATTTGTGGAGTCTCTTGAAGGCCTCCACTCAACAATGCTGACCACCTTCTAGAACTCCTCTCTCTAGGGTACAGCCTGTTATCTATGTGAGTTAGTGGGGAGGTGGTGATCCTCCTCTTTGTCATCTAGGTCCTTCTCATAAAACCAAGATCATAACATCAAGAAAGAAAGGCCAAAAAACTAAGTTATTGAAGGAATGGGGTAAGTTAAAAGAGAAATTATGATGGAAGAGGGCAAAAGTCAACATCCTGCACAAAACATCTTTTCTAGAGTAAGTACTGCATGGGGAGAAAGCACCACTCTGGAGCACACCTTCCTTCTTAGCCTGTTTTTCTAGCCTTTAGGTCCTATAGGACCAAGGAAGTGACAACTATGGATGTTGCTTCATGTTCTGGTCCCTTCAGAGAGTGGACATGAGCCTTTCAAGCCCTATCACTTGTGTAGTTGTATAAACAGCAACAATGTTCATCTCTAGAATTTTTACTTCTAATGATTACAGATGCTGAATCTCTCCAAAACAAGTTTCCTTCCTTCTTTCCTTTCTTTCTTTCCTTCCTTCCTTCCTTCCTTCCTTCCTTCCTTCCTTCCTTCCTTCCTTCCTTCCTTCCTTTCTTTCTTCCTTCCCTCATTTATTTTCAAGTATTAAAAGAGAGCCTACTTTCTTCCAAGTTAATAATAAAATAATAAACACATCATTAAGCACCAAAATCTTTGTTTGTGATTAGTGCTCTTAGGAAACAGAAAGATGAGTGAGAGAGGGCATTGCTTTAGAAAGAGAGTCAAGAATGTTTCTCTGAGGAAATAATATGAGCTGATATGTTGTCTATAGATTTATGTTAATAATTGTGTTGATCTGGAAGCTTTTGTTGAGGATTAAATGAGACGATGAGTGCAAAATGATTATACTGTGTAACTCATAGTTAGCACTCAATAAAAGGTAGCAGCCATTATCCCTGTTATTTTTATCACTAAACTTCGTAACAGTCTGGCAAGATGGACAAAGAAAAGTGATTATTCTTGATAGATGAGGAAACTGTAACTCAGAGAGGTAAAAGATTTTTCTGTGGCCATACAACTTATAAATGGTAGAGCCAGAACACACACCCCATTCTTTTGACTATTATTCCAATGCATTTTCAGCACACACTCTCAAATCACTTGGGAGAAGCAACTCTGTATCTATTTGTCTATGTTTCTGCTGCCCCATTTATATTGATTTATATATCTATCATCTATCTATATTTATCTATCTTCTATTTATCTATATATTATGTATCATCTATCTAATCTTTCTTATCTATCTAATCTATCATCTATCACTTACATTAGTCAGTGTTTTCAAGAGAAAAAGGAACCAATAAAATATAGAGAGATATAGATATTGCCATATATACATCTCCTAATAGATATAGCCATATATATATCTCCTATCCTACAAAGGAGAGAGAGAGAGAGAGAGAGAGAGAGAGAGAGAGAGAGAGAAGTTTAAAAAAATTGGTTCATGTGGCTGTGAGGGTTGGCATGGCAAGTCTGGAATTTTTAAGGCAGGTGAGCAGGCTGGAGCAAGAGCTGATGTTGCCATCTTCAGTCTAAAGACAGAGTGTCTTCATTTTAAGAGACCTCAGCCTTTTCTCTTAAAACCTTCAACTGACTAGATGAGGCCCACCTACATACATTATGGACCGTAGTTTATTTCACGCAAAGTCTACTGATTTAAATGTTAATTACATCTAGAAAATATCTAAACAATAATATTTAGACTGATATTGCCAAACAACTGGGCACCCTACGCTATTCAAATTGACATATAAAATTATCTATCGACCCATCTACGTATCTAGGAGTACATACTACCTTTTGTTGTGGGTCTTACATTAAGCTATTGAATAAGAAGCTCTCTATTAGTTTGGCTGTGGGCTTGGGAAGTACAGGCTGACTCAGTTTCCTGGCAAGCATTCTTCCATGGGTGCTCCTTGCTAAAATGTGCCTTTTGTTTTTCTTTGCCATAATATATCATGTTATTTTAGTTACACGCATTATGGTGGGTGTGTATTACTGTTCCAGGTATCTGGTATAACTATTTCTTTTTCTTCAGCTGAGCTAAACAAACCAAGTGCTTTTACAAACGATTTCCTACAAATTCATTCTAACATTACGATGTTAAAGAGATCCCAAGAGGAGAAAACGAGCCTTCCCTTTGTGTATAAGGGTATGGATTTCAGTCTTGGTCAGTCATTAAATTACATAAAACAAATAATTTGTGACTTTGATAAAGAAGTTGGATGTCAAAATAATGTGTCTTAGTTCCACTCATTGTTTTTGTAATAAAGCCTAGATATTTATTATAAGGTAATAATCTGCAACATATACAATGATCTATGCACATAGATATTGTCTGGAATTTTTAAAATGAACACACACTTAGTACTTAACAATAAGCAAATGGACAAATATATTAAAGTACATTTTTCAGCCTTTTAAAATGTTGTATGAGACTTTTTTTTAAAGACATGGGAAACTGCTCATAAATTTGTGCAATTAAAGTAGGATTTTCTCTTTATTTGTCTTTATTTGTATGTAACATCTCAACTATGTAAAAAAGCCCATAGACTAGAAGGATATTTACTTAAAAATATATATAGTTACTTCTATTATCTATAATGACTATTATCTCTGGATGGAAGTAGTATGGATGATTTTATTTTGCTTTTTTATATCATCTTTGTTAAAATTAGCTTTTATTTCTCACTTGTACACTTTTACAATAATAAAAACAAACACATTTAGTATGCACATAAAAATAAAGGGAAATGAAAAAAAACCCCAGGTATCCTAGTTCTCTGTGGTGAGCTTAAGAATATTTTATGTCATCTACTCTCTTTTTGACATTCAGTCTTTTATACACTAATAAAATAAAAACATGACGATATGCCCTAGTCCATTCTATTGGCTATCAAACTTTTACAGTTTAATTTAAAAGAAAAATTTTAGAAAAACTAAAACCATTTCTCAGTTTCCATTTGTATCTCTGACTCTTCACACCCTGAAGTTTTTCTTAAAATGGATGAGCAGTCTGTGTAACTATGGCCCCTGTTTCCCTGACTGCGTGGAATGCTCACATCTTCTCTTCCACTCACTTGGTCCATCTTCTAGGTTCTGAATTGGCCTTGATTCTTCCAAGAAGTTCCCTCAGTTTCCTCAAACTCAGAGTAATCTTTCTGTCTCCTATTCAGTACATCATGTGTTTACGTTAATTGTAAAGGTTAGTACTCCACTTGAATCTTTGACTCTGTTTCTTCTCTCTCCCATTAATTGTTGTTTATTTCCATTATGTTGTCCTTCAGATTTACCAGTGAGTCCTTTTCTTCAGCATATACGTGTGTTCAAGCCTCTGTCTGCCTCCCCTTTTAGTAAGCTCTCTCATCTTTCCTGGTCTTATCAGCCCAGTTCACCTGTGCGATTGCCATTTCCTCCTTTAAGTCATGGAGGTCAGGCCTTAACCCACAGGGTATAATAGACTGCATTACAGAAGGTTGCCTGTAACCTTCTAATTCTCAAATCTAATTGGCCACTTCCCTCATTTTTTTTAATGTGATCATCATCTGGTGGTTGAAATGGTTACCCACCACTTTTTTTGTGAAAAGCTTTTCCTCTGGCTGTACACCACTGTCTCATTTTCCTTCTACTTCTAAGTTTATTGCATCTACTTTCTTTGAGTGATTTCATCCACATCCAGGTTTTTATTGAGAATCAACATGATGATGACTCTTATTGATGACAAATGAGCATGAAATTTTTCTCTTGAGTTCTAAACTTCTATCTCTATTTAGCCTATAAACATGTACACTTCAATTTTCCACAGATACATGAAACATCACATGTTAAAACTAAACTGATTAAAAGCTGGGGTAGGAGGGGGGAGGAAGAGTTGTGGGGGGAGGTGGGCATGGGCACTGGATATATGGTGATGGAAGGGGAGCTGATTCTGGATGGTGAGCACATAATACAATGCATGAGTGATGTGATGTGGACTTGTACATCTGGAAACTATCTAATTGTTACCAACCAATGTCACCCCATTAAATTTAACAATAAAAAAAAATAAAATAGAAAAAAAGCTACTCTTACCCCTCTCCCCAATAACAGTAATATGATCATCTTTTTGTTTTTCTTTATATTGTTGGTAGTGCCACCATCCACCTAACAGGTGAGAAAGAACTCTTGTATATTTTCCATTTATCTCCCTTTCTCCTGCTGCCCTCAACCAGTTCCCATAATAACAATTATTAAATAATCATTAATATTTAGCAATATTATTGCAATAATCCCTTATTTCCCTGCCTTTCTTCCACTCCCATCTGATTGTCTTCCACATCAAAGCCAAAGTTCTATTTTATTTTTGTTATCACTATTTTCAGTAGCTATTTTGTTTTTACTTCCTGATAAAGCCCAAGCTCCTTAGAAGGGCACATAAGAACTTCATTGATTGAACTCCATACTTCCAGGAAGGTCATTGGTTTAACTATTATTTTAAGGCTAGATACTGCCTCACCATCAATCTATGCTTTTCTTTTATGCTTCCAGTACCTTCTTTTTTTCCCCAAATATACCATATTTTGTTCTGTCCACCCAAAATGCACATCCTGCCATGATCTGCTTCCAAAATTCCTATTTATCTATAAGTCCTTTCTAATAAATAACCTATGTAAAACCTTTCCTAAAAAGGTACCCAGAAAGTACTAGTGATTCTTATGCATTTCTGTTCAGAAATCATAATCTTGTTCATCTTCATTACCTTGTTAAGAATATATATATATATTACTATATTTGTCTTTATTCCTAAAATGTGAAATGTCTTTCCAACACAATTATAAGATTTCTGAAGATAATCTGATCCTGACTTATCTTTTGAATAGTCTGTAAATTTAGTATAAGGGTGAACTATACACAGCCCTCAATGAATATTTAATGCATGGATTTCACAACTCAGAAGTCCCTTTAGTGGTTCACATGAGTTTGCTTCATAGTTATTTAGTTCACTTGTCTATAATTCAGCAAGTACCCACAACAAGAAAATAAAGGTCATTGGGTTTTACTGTTGGTTTATGGCTTTGGGACTGCCCTGCTTTTCTGTTATCTATCTTAAGAGGGATGAGTTTAGGAAGGCTTTTTTAACAAAGAAAAACAAACACACATTGCATCTTCTTGGTATTTTGAGACCGACGATTTTTATTTCAAAATGTATGGTTAGCCTCAGGCAAAATAATGAAGTTGATGGTTTGTTTGGGGGATACTCTCACCCTGTTCTTACAGTATCATGCCCCTTCTCTTTACAATTTCATTTTCCATTTACATCTCCAGGGTATGTGATGCTCTGTGGGGCTCCTCATCAAAACCCAATCTTAAAAACTGTCTCAGAATTACTATTCTTTCTTGAAACTCTTATTCCTTCACACTGTTATTACAGGTTGCTCTTACTGATCTAATAGATTAAGTGGACTTAGATATGAGTAATTAAAAAGACTTTGCTATGTTATCAATTTCTGATACATTTAAATTTTAAAGGATATCTCTGAAGACACTTGTTTTTTAATTGTATCTTTCTAATGGTGAAATTTCAGTTGCTTGGGGCAAGAGGGAGGGTTGTACTAAGGTATCCTGGCATACAAGTAAATGGCTATTTTCTTAGTTATGTGGTAGTTATTTGAAGAAGTACTAGGAGTTGATGAAATTAAAGATTAAGTGTACTTCAAATACCAGTGCAAGTTTGGGGGTCCACAGACTACCCTCAATTCTGACCACCTAGCTACAAATTCAAGGGTTGACTTTCGTCAGGTTTAGTAATTTATAGAAAAGTCTCAAATATAACAACTTACTAAAAGCACTATTCATATGATTAGTTTTTGTTATAACAATAAGATACAAACTGGAAGCTGCTAAAAGAGAGGCACATAAGGTAACTCGGGCTGCCTCCACATCTTGGCCATTGTAAACAATGCTGCAATGAGCTTATGGATGCATACATTCCCTCAAAGTAACATTTTGCTTTTCTTTAAATAAATACCCAGAGGAGAGATTGCTGTCCCCTCCTCCCCCCCGACACACACACACACACACACACACACACACACACACGCACACGCACACACACACACACTTTGAATGTTTCATGCCAATCTATTCTGGTCTACAAAGTTTGTGTTCAGGAATCAGCTGAGAGTCTTATGGGACCTCCCTTGCAGGTAACTAACCACTTTTCTCTTTGCTGCTTTTGCATTTCTCTTTGTCTTTAACCTTTGCCATTTTAATTATAACATGTCTTGGTGTAGGCCTGTTTGGGCTCATCTTATTTGGAACTCCCTATACTTCACCACGTTAGGGAAGTTTTCAGTCATCATTTCTGCAAATAGAGCTTCATTCCCTTGCTCTTTCCTCCTTCTCATAACCCTATGATGTAAACATTGGTGTGCTTGATGTTGTCCCAGAGGCCCCTTAAAATTTCCTCATTGTTTTAGATTCTTATTCCTTTTTGCTGTTTGACTTTGTGTATTCAATTACCTTATCTTCTAAATTGCTGAGTCAATTCTCTGATTCATATAATCTACTATTGATTCCCTCTACTATATTCTTTATTTCAGTTCTTGTATTCTTTATTTCTGACTGATTCTTTTTCATGTTTTCTATCTGCATTTTTCTGTTTCCTATCTCTTTCTTGAAATTCTCCCTGAGATCATTGAACATCCTTATAACCAGTGCTTGGAACTCTGTGTTTGATAGATTGCTTGTCTCCATTTTGTTTAGTTCATTTTTAGGAGCTGTGTTCTGTTCTTTTATTTGGGAGATGTTTCTTTGTCTCCCCATTTTGGCTGCCTCCTTGTGTTTTTCTCCTATATACTTGAAAGAGTTGCTATGTCTCTGGGTAATAGTAGAGGGGCATATGGAGAAGGTGTCTTATGGGACCCAGTGGTGCAGTCTCCCTGTCACCAGAGCTAGGTGCTCCAGGTGTGTTCATTGTAAGGGTTGTTTGTATCCTCCTGTTGTAGTCGAGTCTTGGTTGCTGTTTGCACATCAATGGGAAGAATTTACCCTTGGGCTGATTGATGGTTAGGACTGGCTATGACTACAGTGGAGGAATAGTAGTACAAGGGCTGACCCTTAAGAGCAGGATTTGTTTTAGCAGGATTCTGATGCCTGCTCAATCTACTGTTTGGATGTTTCATTTTTGGAGGCAGTCTGGTGATGATCTGGCTTGGTCTGAAGCTGGTCACTGGGCATGCCAGCCCTGAGGCCTCCTGGAAGGGTACCAACTTCAGGCAAAAGTTGGCCATAATCTCTGCCCTGCCTGAGGTCACTTGGAGATGTCTTGAGTAGCCAAGGTACATACGAAGACTGGTTGTTGTTAGTTCCAAGCTTAGGGCTACTTATCCATAGGTACAGGATGTGCTGATGCTAGATGCTGCTTGTTTGGGTTTCCTGAACCTTTAAAAGATTTTATGAAAGTCCACAGCATGAGATAAGATAGGTAGTTTGTATAGAAAAGCCACTGGAAGTAGCTTGGGTCTGCCTAAAAGTTGGGTGGGGCAGGATCACAGAGAATTACTAGGGCAGGGCAGACAAAAGATGTTATCCAACTTGATGGAGGATTTATGAGACATCTGCCTGCCTCTGCATGCAGGGAGCAGGAGGACCCAACAAAGACATAATGGTTTTCACCTGTTCCTCAGTCTTAGAGAAAGCTGCCCCTCAGACCTCACCCTGAATTTAAACAATTCAGTTCCTCCCATACGTCCCTGGCATCATTCAAGCTGCTTCCACAGTGCTAGAGCTCAGAGCAAGTGAGTCCATCAGCGGTGAGTCTGTGTGTGGGCCCTTTACGAGGAGCACCTGGGACTGCAGCTGCCCTCCATCTCACTCACCCACAATCTCTGCTGGTTTTCAGAGCCAGAACCTATGATGACTTCTCTCTCCAACACTTGAACCCTGGACTGGGGAGCCTGTTGTGGGGCTAAGACCCATCACTCCTCCAGGGGCTCTGGGAGGAAACATCCACAGCTAGACATTCCTCCTGATTGTTAATGGCCACATGTGGGTGTGACACCAGCCCATTTGGTGTCCTTGCTTCTTCTACCAGTTCTGAGGTAGCTTCTGTATGTCTGTAGTTGTAAGGCCTCAGTTCAGCTAGACTTCAGGTGTTTCTCAGTGGTGGTGGTTCTGTAGTTTAGTTGTAATTGATGTGGTCCCTAGAAGAGGTGAACACAGTGCTTGACTACTCCACCATCTTGACCAGTAATCTCTGTGTGAATTTTCAAACCATATGAGAAAAAAACTCAGTGTCCAAGTTTATAAAATATCTATATTTTTATTCTATATTAAATTTATCAAAATAATGAAAAACAATTGCAAACTATCAAACGCTGTTTATTTCCTAGGTTCCCATTTGAAACAGAAGGGCAAATTCATTTTGCTGTCAAGCCATTTAAAAATAAAATAAAAACATGTGAATACTGCCGTTTGCTATCTGAATTAAAATCTTGTACAAAAGAGTAAACTATAGGTTTAAGAGTCAGTTAAAACTCAAAATGGATGAAAGGCCTAAATTTAAGAACTTAATACTATAAAACTTTTAGGAAAAAACATAGAAGAGAATCTTCCTGACCGTAAATTTGGCAATAATTTTTCAAATATATTTAAAATAAGAAGCACTAAAAGAAAAAAATAGAAAAATTAGACTTCATTAAAATAGCATCAAAGGACACTATCAAGAGAGTAAACAGACAACACACAAATGGGAAGAAACTTTGAAAATCATATATCTGATATGAGTTAAATATTCAGAATAAAGAACTCTGATAACAATAATACAAACAGCCTATTTATAAAATGAGTGAAGAATGAACAGATATTTATTCAAAGCAGATATACAAACAGCCAATAAAATCAACATTATGTAAATCAAAAACACAAGGAAGGGAAGCCGGGATGGCTCAGTGGGTTAGGCGCTCACTTTGCAGCCCAGGGGACCGAGGATCGAATCCTGGCCCCAGCCTGTGCGGACCCATATGCTGAACTGGGGAGTGCCCCCAGTTCAGTTCTCACTGGGGCGAGACCCCGGCCCAGTTCCTGCCCTGTGCAGCCCCGCCCACCTGTGGAATGAAACTATGTGGAAAAACCAATGATGTGCAACTATGGAGACTGTTCTGGGCCCTCCCCCTTCTCTCTGTCTCTGACTCTGTATCTCTGTTTCTCTCTGTCAAAAACAATAAATAAATCTTAAAAAACAAACAAACAAAAAAAACCCACAAGGAGATGGCACCTTCTACTTAGTATAATAGCTACTATCAAAATATACACACAATAACAACAAAACTTCAGAAAATAACAAGCATTGGTGAGGATGTGAAAAACTTCACACCCTTGTGTACTGTTGGTGGGAATACAGAAAGGTGCATCTGCTATGGAAAACAGTATGGCAGGACCTCAGAACATTAAAATAGAATTATCATATAATTCAGCAATTCCACCTTTGAGTATTATAAACAAAAGACCAGAGGATCCTTTTGAGAAATTAAAAGAGAGTTTATTCCGACAATGATTTACAAAGCAGGAAATGTAGCCCTAAGCATGAATTGAAAATACATTCAAAGTAGAGGGGATAGGGCAAGGCTTTTAAAGGCAAAAGTTGTAAGAAACAGATGATTAAAGAGCTGGGTTGCTAAGGGAAACAAAACCAGAAATTTATATCATTCATTTTCTGATTGGTGGGGCAAGTAGACTTTCATTAGTCAGCTGATTCAGTGGTCAAGCAAGTGAGGTCGTGAGATGAGAACAATGGGTAATATCTGATTAAGCATTTATCAGTGCCCTAGTTTTAGCCCAGGCCTGTAGAACAAAAAAGCTGTTTCTTTCTTTTTTTTTTTTAATTACACAATTATACTACAGAGAGGATTTTTTTTTTCCAACAATGCAGGGAATACAATTTATCAAACAGTACAATCAGCACAGGGAACATACTTGCTCTGCAGGTAGTTTTAGAGTCCAAAAGGGCAAAGTTATGCCTTGTAAGCAGCTTCAGAGCTCAAGCTACAAAAATCCAAATGTTGATTCACAAGTTATAATATTAAAGGCCTTATAACTCCTCAGTTTATACTGGAAAGAATTGAAAGCAGGATCTCTAAGACATATTTATACAAACAAATTCAGAGCAGCAATATTCACAAAAGCCAAAAGGTAGAAGCAACCCAAGTGTTCATCACTGAGTGACTAGACAAATAAAATGTATACGAGAGCTATGCCTGGAAAGTATCTAGTCATATAATATGAAAAACATGGCTGGATTTTTTCCAGACAGCCCTCGTATACATACAATAAAATGTTATTCAGCAATCAAAAGGAATGGATTTCTGATATATACTACAACACAAATGGATTTTGAAAACATTATGCTAACTAAAGTAAACCAGACACAGAAGGATAACTATCATATGATTCCACTTATATAAGGTATCTAGAATGGACAGATTCTTAGAGATAGGAAATAGAATAGAGATTACCAGGAACTGAGAGGAGGGGGCAATGGGAATTTATTTATTGCTTAATTGGGGCAGAATTTCTATTCCAGGTGATTAAAATGTGTTCTGGAAATAGATTTTGGTGATGGTTACACAATATTGTGTATGTACTTATACCACTGAATTATATACTTAAAATGGTTAAAAATTGGAGGGGAAGAATTCAAGATGGCAGAGTAGATAAATGCTATGCCTGCCTCCTCCCTTGAACACATTAAAATTATAACTAAATTATGAAACAATCCAAATGGAAAACCATTTGAAGTCTAGCTGAACAGAAGTTTCATAACTAAGAATACAAAGAAGAAGCCACACTGAGACTATTGGAGGGGCAGAGATGGGAAAAGGCCAATCACAAACCTCCGTGTGGTGGGTGAGAATTGGGAGAAATATTTCAGCTGCAAATTTCCCATGGAGAGTGAGGGAGCGCAGTCTCACACCAGGCTCCTCAGCCAAAAGTACCAGTGTCGGTAAGAGGAGTCCCTACAATATCTAGCTCTTAAAATCAGTGGGGATTCTGACCATTTGGGTAGAATTGTAAAGTTGTGGAAATCCAGATGTCCTCTTAAAGGGCCCACATACAGACTCACTGGCCTGCAGGTACTCACTGTGGGCTCCAATAGAGGGACAGTGACTTGGAGACAGTGAGTTTTGTAGCTTTAGGGCAAAGACTGAAGGGACAGTGACCATTTTCCCTGTGGGGGGGCTCTCTTATTATGGAGACATCAGGCAGGTACCATGTTTCCTGTGGTCAGCCCTTTCCCACACCCACATCCATATTTGAATCTGAATTGGTCTGGTGAACCCTGCTCATTCCACCCTGGTGACTTCCTGAAATGCTACCTCACTCAAGTCACAAATTGTATGAGCATCTATTGCAACTGAATTTTACAGGAGCCAGCAAAGTGGCAGCAGGCCTCAGTTCACTTGGTTGGCAGTGCGGCCTCTCCTAGTGCCTCCAGGTCCAGCATAGACAGAAACCTGGAGGTTGGCTTCAGATCACATGTGAGCCCTACCCAAGTAGTCCCACAAGTGGCACACACAAAGAGAAATCTCAACAGGTACCAGAAAGTACTGGCATGAATCCTGCTCCATAGAGTCAACCCCTACATAGCAGCTCATATCTGTGGACAAAGCCAACCCCCAGAACCTGAAGGTCAATCCTACCCACTGACATGCCAAGAGCAATGAAGGCTCAACTATAATAGGAGGACACACACAACCTATACAAGGGACACTCCTAGAACACCCAGGGCAGGTGACCAGGGAGACCATGCCACTGGGCTCCATGGGGCACCTACTACAAAGTTCCACCCAGCCAAGAGTGGGAGACATAGCAGATTTACCTAAGTCATAGAAGTAAACAGATGGAGGCAGCCAAAATGAGGAAACAAACAAACAAAAAATACATCCCAAATAAAAGAAAAGGAGAAAACTCTAAAAAAATAACTAAATAAAGTGGAGATAAAAAGCCTATGAGATACAGAGTTCAAAACAATGATTATAAAGATGTTCAAGGAACTTAGTTAGAACTTCAACAAAGAGAAAGCAAACATAAAAACAGAATAGAAACCATAAAAAGAAACCAGTCAGTAGTGAAGAATACAATAACTAAAATGAAAAATGCACTAGAAGGAATCAGCAGCAGAGTAGATGAAGCAGAGAATCAAATCAGCAGTTTGGAAGACAATGTAGCAGAAAACACCCAATTAGAAAAATAAAAAGAAAAAAGAATCCAAAAAAAAAAAAAAAAAAAAAG